>OLKM01005019.1:0-18877 GCA_900291075.1 Melanogrammus aeglefinus | reverse complement strand
GCACGGTCATCGTGGGTGGAATGGCAGCAAGTACGGAAGCGGCGCGGGGTATTGAGGAAGCATTTGGGGGAAGACGACCTGGAGTTCATGGGCTTCGCCATTTACGAGTACGGCACGCTGTTAGGTCAGGGGTACAGTGCTACGGGAGCCCCCCATTCTGTTAGGTTCAATGAAAACGACAACCCAATACATCTGTGTTTTTTTTCCTTCTTTTATTTTCAGATGTAGAGGTATGTATGAAAAAGGCGTTAGTTCTTCGGATAGCTTGTTTTTACAAATGATAACACTATGATCGTAGTGAAGATTAAGGGGACATATTATATCCACCAGGTGTGAGTGTGCGATCTAGCCTTACAAGCCGTTTTTCGAAAATCTGGGCCCAGTATGACAAAACACCAAGTACTTGGGCTTGTTTCCACCTAGATCTGTGTGAAAGAATGAGCAATGGGGGTTTACCTTCAGCTCCACTGGGAGTTGTGGCTTTGTAGACTGAAACTATCCGCACAGGGAATCTAGGTGGACACGGCGCACACTTAGCGGAGATGTCATGATGGCAGATTGTTTTGAGGGAATGGCTGTGGGAAAGGCTTAATCAGCAGCTCTCACACGAGCCTGTGGTTATAATATGTCCCCCCCTTTAAACCGGTTTATGGTGAACGCCATGACAAGTTTAAACTTGGGGTGCTTGCTTTAGTTTTCTGGGCAGCAGGCAAGTGCAACAGTGTGAAAAGAAGACGGGTTCTTCAGACCCAAGTATCTGCTTCAGGCTCGCTCCGAGACCTTCTACCAACATCGAGAGTTCTGCCAACCGTTCTGCCTTCCTCCCGGGAGTACCTATCCAGTCCCAAGTTCACCTAGCACGGAAACTTCCACACCACAATTTCGCCCAGGACTTCTACTCTGCGCGTCTTCCACAGAGAGAAATAAGCCGAAAATTGTACCAAGTAAGCTTTTCTTCATACGGAACCAAAAAGATACCATTGAACTTTTCAAAAATGATTATTAACCACGTGCACTTTTGTCCCTTTTTTCCAGAGAGATCGATGATCCGATTTAAATGCTGACATTCAACCAGGTTGCCTCCACGCCTCAGCTCAACCTTCCGCCAAACACACAAAATTCAAATCAAATCAAACAACTCAAAAGCTGCACACTTCTTCCATCTGACTCTCTCTGCACAGATTGAGGTGCGGAATGCGAAGATGATATAGATGACAGTTTTAAGGAGTCTGTTCGGAAATACCTGCTGTGAAAAGGTAGTGTATTGATGCTATGAGATCAACAAGATCTTAATATATACAACAAAGAATAGCTGACTATATAAACCACACAGCATCTTATGGGTAACAATATGTTTTTAAAAAAATAGGTTTAGTTATGTTGGATAAAATGACATATGATTTCCTAATACACACCCTTAGGATCAGATAATGTCATGTTTGGAACTGCAGAAGGTGTCTCAACAAAGTGGGTGATGAAAGAGTAAGCAAAGGTTTTTCTTCTTCTTTGGGACGTCTCTTTGAACTCAATGTAATACCAAGCGCAACACTATCACCATTATTACCTTTTTCTGGCCTTTTCTCTATCCACAGGGACTGGATGTCAAGACCTCTGGGTTAGCTTAACTACACATGTCGCAAACATGATCACTCTAACTGGATGTATCCTTTTATAGCTTAAGATAACCTCTTGCAGATTCTCAAATAAGTGCTTTTAAAGGGTAATTACATAGTCGAAGTACAAATAAAAACGGTACAACAAAGCATCAACATTCTGAGTCAGTTACATCACGTGTTCCTTGACACCATATTATCAAATAGAAAGATGGAACCCAGAAAACTTGGCCGCCTTCTGGAGTTTTATAGATCCTGCTGGACTAAGAATCGAAGAAACTGCTGGTGATAGGGAGCTTGGTTGTATTAGTGTAAATATAATACAATTGCTATTGCCAGCAAAGCAGCACCTGAATGTTGTGTCCACTAATTGAGTTGGACACGACTGTGGCCTCTTGGACAGGTTTTGTTACAAGGGGAGAAAGACGCAGACAGCCGGCGCAACGCGGCTTCAATGAGAGCACGACTGAAATGCGCTTAGCTGTCGAGGAGGCTGGTGAGAATTTGTGAATGTCTTTTGCTTATGCGTGAAAGATCCAGATATGGGATGATCACATCCTGTTGGGGTTCCCAACTTCCAATGCCATTACTGCTTGCATTTTTCCTAAACTTTATGTAATTTGCTTGAATATATATTTTGTGGGTAGGGTTTTCCCTCAGCAGCCCCCTGCATCAAATCATCGTGGCTCGCTACAGCGAGCCAGACCTCACCATTGACTTTGACAACTTTGTCTGCTGTGTGATTCGTCTGGAGATTCTCTTCTGTGAGTTGGTCTGTTTGATTACAACTGTTGTCTCATTATGCTGCTAGCTAGCTTTGTCTCATTTTGCTGCTAGCATCTAGTGCTGTGGCAATTTATTTGAGATATTGCGTCTAGGACAGATGAGACTTCTAAATGCAAAGAAACCCACAATAGTTGTAGACAATTTACCTTTTTTAACGTATGCGTACACTAGTCTCCTCTCTAGCAGAGTGAGCCCAGAATACAGCTGCACAGAGCTATTTAAACAAGATTCACCCCCTCCCCACAATCATCATACAATTGTCAATGATCAAATCAGGGACATGTTTACCAAAGGCCAGAGTCACTTGTGGTCTTCATCAAACAGAGGAAAGCATAAGGGGATCCCTGCCCCCTTGTGAACGTGTTCACCCCAAAGCGCACAAAGGTTAACGGTTCACCCAAGGCACAAAGGTTAACCCCGGATAACACTAGGAGGAACAGATAGGATGGCTAGATATCAGAAGAAATAGAAAACAAATCCAAAATGATAAAAACTTAAAACCACATACAGATTTTCTCTAGCTATGTCTCATTATGTGTCCAGACATCCAGTCCACGGCTATCACAATGCAAAGAACCACACAGAGACCCTAACATTCCCTCTCGCTTTGCCACAGTAACCTTCAAGGCCCTGGACAAAGACCATGATGGCAGGATAGAGCTGAAGCCTATGGAGGTAAGCAGCCCCTGCAGGAGACGATATCGCCGCAAATGTGGCGGCAGACGGTGTGATGAACAACACTGTGACTTAACGTGCCATCTTTATCTTTTATTCACAGTGGCTGCAGTTGTCCATGGTTTTGTAGTCAAGCCATGGCAGTCCCCCCAGCGATGACCGTAGTCCGAATGAATCCCATATTGAACGTCAACCTTCAAATACACTATACAAAATCAATCATATCATGCACATCATATGTATCATAAATCAAACAATGCCATGTAGGCCTATATCAATAATCATCACGTCATATGTTTGTACATCTTTCTCGCCTCATCGCATGAATCACTTGATAAATTATTTGCTTGAGTTGCCATGAGTGTTTTCATTGTGTCAATAAATGGTTGCACGACCACATCTCTGGCTAAGTGTTGTTCAGTGGGGGAGGGTCTTGTGTGATACAACGCAGAGCCCAAAGTACCCCTACCAGTGATTCATAATCAACACATGTCTTTTTCTCTCTCTAGAAAACTTAGAATCCTAAGCCTCTAGTTCTTTGAGGTGGGGGAAAGCCAAACGTAGGGCCTGTTGTTCTCCCCAACACAGACATGAATACTTAAATAAATAAGAACTTGATAGATACCACCACAGGCAGGAAAGTCCTTAACAATTGAAACTCAACTGGCACATCGAGAGAGTCAGTGAAGAAATGCCTCTTTATGAATCTGATTTATGAAGGCGTTCTCCACTCCGCTTAGCCATGTGATTTAACTGGTTGAGGCCTAAGCAAAGTGCTGAGGAATTTTCCTTGGTTCCTACTCCAACACACAAACACCATCTGCTGCTGTGACTGCATCGACATATGCAGCAGCACCCTATAACTGGTTTTAGAGTCAAGACGGCTTTATTAAGGCTTTGACACTTCACTAATGTACCCTTTTCTCCATTTCCCTACTCATATCCATTTGGCAAAGTTCCTTGGGGTGTCGCCTTCAAATGAAGTCTCCCAAATCCCACATCAATAAAAACATGTCATATATTGTACATGTAATTGCCCTTTCTTTCATCATCAGTAGTCCATCCATCAACGCTTCCACATCATGTGATTTTATAGCGCGTGGTGAAAAACATGAGGGCGTTCCCCCTACTATACTTTTCTCATCTAAACAAACACACATATGTCCTGCACTCAAAGGATAAGGCATGCTGTTTAATTACGGCAGCATACAAGTTGTGTTTAGTGACCAGAGACAACGTCTTAGCTTGCCAGCCAAAGGCTCTCATCTCAGCAGACATGTCCCCCCTTTACCATTATTAGCGCTATAAAAACGTCTATCCACGTTGCAAAAGGTTGAAATATGTGAAGGAGGGAGTGTTTGCCATATAAGAGTGGAGTTCCTCGCAGCTTTACCGCCTCTTCCTGGTTCCTCTATCATCCATAAACTGACCGTTGCTGAACGGAAGCTTCCTACTTACATTAGTTCTAAGAATTTAAACAGTTGGCGGGGTTTTGGACAAGAGCATAATAATTATACGCACCGTGACACAAAAGGTGCCAAACCATGGACCCCCTCCAGAATCATTGTATTATAGGATCATTGGTCTAACGTTAGAGCCTAAAAACCAGCCCGGTCGGAGCTCACCTGAGGGGCGGGTAGGGTGTAAGGTGTGCGCGCAGTCTGCTTGCCTCCTACCCATTCGGATCTGCGCGCCTCCTCTCGAGCAGAACCTCTGCGCTGCGGACTACATCTCTTGGTCTATTGACCCTACCACCACACACACGTTGTAAAATGGGTAAGAGCCTAGCTTTCCCCAAACGTTGAGTTGTTAAATATGTAACAGTTTTGTTGGTTAGTACCACTGGCGTCTCTTTAAACTCTATGTGAAAGTTAATTTCAGAGCCGTTTACCTTGGCTTTACTCTCCCACTGCCACACGGGCTGTCAATTAAGATTATAAAAAAAAATGAAAAAAAAAAATTGTATCGTCTCTTTGTGGGCCTAAGCTTCGTGCGTTTGTGCGACGCTAGTATTATCCTATAAGATGTTTTTGTTTTACCCAGAGGCGAGTCAGGTTTGCGATTGGTGTCAGTCGACTGGGTTCTGTTGGTGTAGTGGCTCTGCTTAACTCCTAACTGGTTCAGCAGATCGCTCCTGCAGCCGCTCCCGCTGGCCTGTGGGAACTTGTTGCCCCGTTGTGGAAGGAATGCAGCAGTCAGCCCTGAACATCATTCAGCTGGAATGCTGGCTGCCAAGCCCTATTATGTGGTTTAGTTTTATGTCTCGCTTAGTAGGCCTAATTCATCGATTTATATTTTTTTATTACTGATACTTATTTATATATTTCCTACTCGTTATAATAACTTTCAGTTTCTTTCTGCAAACTGAATGATTAAATATTTCCCTACGTCCACCAAGCACTAATCGTTAATTTTTGAAGGATACGTTGGTAATGAAAAGTCAAATGTTTTCCATGGCCTTTCTCACAGACGTCGGGAGTCCAAGTCAGTGGGGAGGCAGTGGATTGCATCGAAAGCATCAAAATCCGCCTCACCAAAGGGGATCCCAGGGACCGGTTCAAGGCCTTGTTTTTCACGGTCGACGAGGACATTGGAGAGATCGGTGTGGACCAAAAGCTCCGGATAAGAGACGTCGATGGCGAGGGCCAAGACGCCTTCAAGGCACTGAAAGTAAAGCTGCAGGAGTACAAGGCTTGCTATGTTGTCTACGACTGCTGCTGCCTATGAAACCAAAGGAAACTGAGAAAAACGAATTGATTTTTCATCATGTGGTGTAAGCTATTTCTGGACTTTTCTAGGGCATATAGCTTACTGTAAGTTTTCAAGAACGTTTACAGTGATTCCATGTATGTATTGTGATCAGGAAATTAATTGCTTTTACCACTGGCCAGCTGTTTGCCTAAAACCATTTATCAATTTGGTTGCAAAATCATTCAATCACTTTGTTTCCCCTTTGTCCCAGGATCCCTGATTCAACCAAGGTTAATAATTAAGATGTTGTACGCCAGTTCTTAAAGACTCCCTCAAACGCGTAGTCGGAGGTAATTTTTATTTTGCATCTTTCAGATGTTAGTAAAACATTTCCCATACTTGTGGGGCTTCAGTTTTGCTACAAAATCTTGGTGCCAGTAATGACGCCAGTGATTTATTCTCTTTTCTTTCATTGTTTTATAGATGGCTATATATATATATATATATATATATATATATATATATATATATATATATATATATATATATATATATATATATATATATATATATATATATATATATATATATATATATATATATATATATACCTAATTTGTACATGTGGCTATAAATTAACTTTTGCATTTGTTTGACCACAGCTTGCGGGATCAAACACGACTGGCAGATAAACGACACTTCAGACCTCATGGACCAGTCCTCATTTCTGAGCAAGCTTGGAAAGGGAATTGTCAAGCTGGAGGGGAAGGGTGTAAACGACTAGTAGCACCATTGGCCAGAGCTATCCATGTTTGCTGTTTTGATGTGGATCAAATAAAAAATGTGTTTGACATGACAATTGAGATTAAACACAAGTGTTAAAAAAAACAAAGGCACAATTACATGAATTGCCGGGCGTGGGTCCAGCGATTACTCAATCTGTATTCTTTACCACTTCGTAAAGGCGCCATGAATAATGTTCTTGGTTAAAAATGTTCATTCTTCAAATGTAGACCTACGTTCGAGCTTTATAGTGATGCAGTATCCTTGTTGACCGTTTTAATTTACATTTCATGCTTGAGGCATTTTTATGAACATGCCTCTAGTTTCAAATGCACACCAAGCTCATACCAAAGGGCAAGGTGCCCTAATTAAAAATGAAGCATCTTTCTCTTAATGCCAGCTGTTGTGATTTTTGAAGCTCTCACTAGGGTGGGGAGTAAAGTTTTTAAGAACTTCATATTGTCCATTTGTTTTTGTATTGATTTCAGGAACTCCTGCGCTCATAGAATACAATTAAATGCTTAGCAGGCGTAATGTCCAGTAACTTGAGATAGATCCGGGCTTGAGACGTATTAACACCACCAGGTGTGAGTGACAAGCAGTTTCGAAAAATCTGCCCATTATGACATCACTAGTGGGCGCGTGTCCACCTATATCTGTGTGCTTGGATAAGATCAGCCTACCCATATGGACTGAAGTACAACGTTGCTGGATCTATCCAGCAAGCAAAGAATCTAGGGTGGACATTGCGCACTTAGTGATGTCATGGAAGCAGATTTTCAAAATGGCTTGTAAGGCTAATCACTGACCTGGTGGTAGGCCTATGTCTCCTTTTAAGCTAGTTTAAATGTTACCCGTTGCGACTTCATGAGTTGGGCGTTATAAGAGTTTGAACATTAAGAAAGATGAGGGCATGTTTGACCTGGGTTTGGCTAGTCACCATGTCATTAAATTTACTTTGTCAACTAGCGTTGTCAAAGGAGAACAGTGCGTTTGGCCGCGTCTCTACGCATGCGTTGACCAGGCGTAGCCGGTCTTGAATATTATATTCATTGTGATTTGGTGGACGTAAAAGGCAAAAATAGCAGTGGCATTCGATTTGCCAACGTGTTTTACTAGCAAGTGAGCGGAAGAGGCAACCCGGTTCAACAGCAGATGCAAACTGGTGTCCCGATGAGTCAATACCAATTAAAGGTGACCCGAATAAACGCCATATTGCAACGATAAACTAATTCCTTTATAACAATTCACTTTCGACAAACTATTCAGGCTTCAGTGTAACCAAACTGATCATAGTAAGCTACTGGTATTATTTGCGATCAAGTGTATCCAGCTGGTTATTTGGCAACTACACTATCCATAGGGAGAGACCACCAACTTATTATCTTGTTCAGCTTTATTCAGTTATACAAATTCATACAATTTATTGGCAGCTGTACCATGAAATGTTCCCAGTTTAATCACATACAAAAATACATACAAAGAAATTGCACAGATGGACGTACAAGTTGACATACAATCCATTTCCCTTTTAACACTTGAGCTATGGGGCAATATTATAAAGGCAGGGGGAATAATAACTTCTGACACAGCCAGAGTCTCCTTTGGAATGGGGGTTACGATGGACTTCTGCAGCATTCCTAGCATGATCCTACACTGAAATGTTCTGGATATCCACCACTGGAATCTTAAAAAATTGTGATGAACTACAGTACAAGAAAAGCAAAAATATATATTTCTATATTTGGAATGCACGACTATGGTAATCATAAGGCATTTTTTGGCAGTTTTTGTGTAGTGTCTTCTGGTCGGGGTCTGGGACCTCAGACGGATGTTCCTTCCTTCAGTTCCCCATATTGGCCCTTAAAAAAAAAAAAATTTAATACACAATTACAAAAAGGTGTCGGGTCAGAACCGACACAATGCGCTGAGGGGAGACCCCACCTACCGGTCGTGGCCCCCTAGTGGGCTAAAACAGAACAACGTGATCCCATGCTCAAGAGCAAGACCCCACCAACCCCACAGGTGCCCAGTGAGCATGGCCCCCCCCCGCGGTCTCACCTTGCTGTCCAGGTGCTCCTGCAGGGTCCTCACGGCATCCTGCTCTTTGGTCAGCTGTTCCTGGGTCACCTTGAGGAGGGACTGGAGCTTGGTGGCCGCCTGGCCCAGGTCCTTGGACAGCTTCTTCTCCTTCTCCAGACGCTCCTGCACCACAATGCACACGCATCAATTCATTCGACGCACTCAGAAGACAGTATGCTCAAGAAACGGGAGTGAATCAGCTCAGACCAAGCTCTACAAGGGGGGGGGGGCTTGTCCACATCGGTGGACGTGGGGGGGTTCGTCAGGGCACCTTGAGCTGACCCACGTCCTCAGTCTCCGCCTGCTGTTGACCTGCGTCGGCTTTCAAGAGGTCCAGCTGTACCTGGAGCTCTGCCACGGTCACCTGAGCCTGAAACACGGCATCGGGACGTCAGGGCAACTGGGACGGCGCACAAAACTGTAATATTCATGGGGTGATTTATTGTGGCGGCGCCGTCTTGAGTTTGACCACCCGGTTTACCTGCTGGAAGTCCACCGAAAGCTGCTGATTCGAGCTCTCCTCCCCGTGAAGCTTCTCAGTTTTCACACTCAACTCACTCTGGACCTGTTTACCCACACACACACACACACACACACACACACACACACACACACACACACACACACACACACACACACACACACACACACACACACACACACACACACACACACACACACACACACACACACACACACACACACACACACACACACAAATATAAACATATGCAGTGTCACAGAATGTGTGTGTGTAAACAAAGAGCAAAGCTTCAGCCCTTCCCAGACACACAAAAAGCTGCATAACCTGTGTCTAGTGGATGTTCATTGCAGGCAGCACAAGATGAAAAATGATTATTTTATATAGAGATAGATAAAGTTAAAAATTGAAACACCTACTCCTGCAAAATAACAATGAGGAGAAGGTTAGCATGCTAAAGATAAGCATGAAGGGAAGGAATGCTGTGGTTAGGTGGGATTTGTAGAGCATGGTGCGCATACGGTTAGAACAAACAGTGTGGCACTGAGACAGCGGCGTGGTCCGGGTAGCACTGGACAAACTGGAAAGGCTGCATTTGCTACAGCGACGAGGGTGCGAACCCAATATTCGTGGGACGCACGTACACACATCCTGTCATCTCCCACAAATCCACAACCAGTCTAATGTTCGCCGCGTAGGCCCCGAAAACACAAAGAGACCCAGGTCAGGCAGCCGAGCACTGCTGATCAACTATAGATCCGTGTTTCCCCGACTAGGCCTGACTGACATCGCCGCTGTCCAGTATCCCCCACCACCCCAGCAGGTAGCAGGCGCCCTCCCGAGCCGTGCACCCTGACCTGACTGGGCGCGGCCTCAGAAGGCCCGTTGTGTTCGGGTTGCGTGGCGGAGTTGCTCAGCTGCTCTCTGACCTGAAAGGGGGGGAAGGCCAGAGCTCGTCACCCCTCCCTTTCTCCTCGGTTTCTCTCTTTGACGAATTTCAGAGACCTCCTCCTCCACATCCAGCCCCACGTGTCAAGACGGTTTACCCCCCCCCCGAGGCTTGGGGTGACATTAGGCAGAGTTCCACAGGCTACGGCCGATTTTGATGGTCTTCGGGCTCTGTTGTGTTTCTTTTCCATTCCCACTTTGAATGGCCGCGTGTTCAGTGCGGCCAGTGTGTGTGTCAGGCAGCAACTGCACCTCCTGTAGAGAGGGGTGGGGTCTCTACAGGCCGGGTCATGCGTCCTACCTGTGCGAGCTCCTCCCGGTGGGCCTGGGCTTCCTTCTGGGCGGAGTCCCGCTGGCTCTGACTGGCTGTCAGCTGTAGTCTCAGCTGCCGCACACATAAGCATCATTTTAGAACGAATGGCAATGCGATTAACGTATATACGATAAGAATCGATAAGAGAAGAGTATGCCTTCTCCTTGATCGATGGTGTGGTGCTTACCTCTGTGATCTCTTGGGCGTATAGGGTAGACTCTGCCTGCTTCTCCAGCTGGGCTTCCAGGAGCATCATTTGCCCTTTCAGCTGCACGTCATGGATGGAAATATTTTAAATATTAGCCGATTATTATTATTTTATTATTTATTAATTTATGTCAGTCGTTATCTTATCAAACATTTCTTCACCCACCTTCTCTACTGACTCAGTCTCTGCCTTTGAGCTTTCCACGGCAGCCTCCAGACTTTGTGTCTTCTCTTGAGCCTAGTAACACAAGAGGTTGGCTACAGTAAGAGCTTGACAATGCTAGCCCTGAGACACCCTCCAGATATTAGAGCTGGGGTTTCACACTGAATATCAGTCTGGCCTTGCTCTGCAGCAATTTATTCCACCTGCACTTAGCTTAAGGTTGTTTTGAAACAATTGACGCAGATCTGACTAAATAAGTAAATGTCACTTTGTCGCTCCCTTTTGCCCTTGTTCGAAATTCAGTCGAGGCCAATATATTGTTATTGCTTTGGGTGTCGCAATTTTTAGGGAATTCTGACTGCGGAAACTCTTTGCTCGTCATGAACTTAAACTCCCCAAGCCATAGCGCTGATTGGTTTTAACTATTGATTATTAACTATTTTTGGGAGAGCCTTTCAACAGGCTCGAAGCCAGACTGACCTGAAGAGAGGAAGTGTTAACTCACTAGAACATTGATTTCCTACAAGGCTAAACATTTTCTTATCTAAGATAAGCATAAAGGGATAGATTAAAAAAATGTAATTTAATAAAAAGAATAAATACAATAATAATTTAAAACTAATAATAATAATTAAAAAAAAAATCTAAATACCAAGAGTAACAAGGACCCCCAAAACAAACGCCCAAAGGCGACGACCATGAACGTACTATCCTGAACTGCTCCTCCGACTCCGCCATCTTGGCCTTCCACACCAGCTCCTCCTCCTCCACGCTGTTCTGCAGGTCCTTCAGCATTCCTTCCTGAAAAGACATAAAAAAAAAAAAGGCAGGAAGTCAGCCCCGCGGCGGTCATCCTGCCGGGCTCGGCGAGCGCGTTCCCGGGGGGGGGTCGAGGGCCTCACCGTCTCCGCGAGGACGGTCCGGTATTGCTCGCACTCCGCCTGCAGTGAGCTCTGGCTTTCCTCCGCCTCCTTCAGCTTCTCTAGCAAATGCTAGAAAAAAAACAACAAAGAAATAAAAGACATAAATAACACAATTAAATCCAACAAACAGAAAAAGAAATGTGACTTTCGTTATGGGCTGCTTTAGTCTGTTCCACATTTGACGACCAGAGGTCACTGCAGGCGCCACAGAGAAGAACAACACACTGGTGAGAGCCCACAGTGGCTTACTGGCAGCTCTGTGCTCGACTGAGTCTCCTGGCTCTGTTCGACGTGAGCGAGTGCCTCCTGGGCCTTCTGTATGTAAACCTGGGACCAGTTGTCCTACAGAGGGGGGGGGCAAGACAACCCATGTTATCGAAGAAGGGTTCATCTAGAGATGTACTCAGGAGGCCAGCGGTTGTCGTGAGTGGTGCCCCTACCTCCTCCGTCTCCAACGCAATCTGTGGGAAGATGGCCTGGAGGGTGGCTTTGGTTTCAGCTTGAAGCGAGTTGAGCTGTGCGACCAAATCCTGTGAAAGACAAAAAAAAAAAAAAAGAAATCTCAAAAAAAAAAAAAAAAAAAAAAAAAAAAAAAAAAAAAAAGTACAACTTAAAAGGTACCATCCCGGGCGGCTCGTTTTGTGGCAAAAATATAAAAATCGGAGTATATCGGTTAAGTATTAGACAGGTAATTGATCAGTTTTAGTAATTCGACATATTCAATGATTGTAATTTTGTCTACGTGTCTTTGTGTAAAGGAGTAGGGGCTAAAAAATTGGCAGACCAATCAAATTAGTTTCAGACAACTTTGGTTGGATGGCCCGTCTGTCAGTCAACGTGCGCGCTGTTCTGCGCATGCGCACTGGTATGCAAAGGGAGGGGCGTGGCTTTTGTGATTCCTGATTGGATGGAGGGGAGGGTTTGCAATTCGAAAAATAAATCGTTAGTCCAGTAAATCCAGCCGCCCGGGATTGTACCTTTAAGAGGCACATTGTTATAGCGGGACAAAAAAACGACAGCAAACAACAAAACTTGAAACGACACGATTTAAATTGACTCCTACATTGTTGGCGGCCGTTGATTTGTCCTTCTCGTGCTGCAGCTCTCCTTGTAGTGATGCAAGCTGGCCGTCTCTCTCCCCGAGGCTGGGCAGAGAAAGAACCAAAACAAGCAGTGTTAGACAAAACAAAAAGACAATGAAGGCGGCGATAATGGAGTGGGACAGTTGGATGTGTGGCAGCCGTTATCCTCCTTACCTTGACTGTAGTTGTGTCAGGCTCTGCTGAATTTGTCAGGTCCGCTAGCAAGGAACAACAAAGCACTCGTTACTTCAACCCAAGTACTTCATGAAAAAGGATCAACATTTAGGGGGAATGGAACAAATGTGATATCAAAAACTGGGAGTCATATTTTACAGATTACAGCACAAACAAATACACAAACAAAAATTTAAATCTTACAGGTGTGTTCTTCAATTGCTCCAGTTCTTCATTGAGGGCTTTAAGTTCACCTTCCAGTGTTGCTACACGGCTGCTGTCTTCGCTAAAAGAGACAAGACAGAATTTGAATGACAGTCAATAGAAAGTCGAGAACAAACTAAAGCGGATTGGTCTGGACTCAGCGTGTGGCTCTTTGGAGAGCCCGTACCTCTTCTGCTGCTCTGCATCTGCACACGACTTCTCCTGCTGAGAGAATGAAAACAGGATGTTTGTCATTATACGGCGCATTCTGCCAAAACACCTCAACTATTTACGTTGCGCAAGCTCAGGAGGTAGAAGCAGTTGAACTCTAGCAAACCTAAAAAGGTTGCTAAGATGCCCTAAATATGTAAAAAAAAAAATCTGCTGCTAAATGCCCTCAATGTAACATAGAATGTAAATTAAGGTAAACTAGACTTTAAAGTACACCAAAAAAACACGTACAGCAGCCTCCTCATTTTAAGCTGCTTCAGTTCCCTCGTGGAGAGAGCCCAGCTCGCTGTACCGCTCTGCAGACTGGGAAGGGGAAACAAGCAAACTGTCAGCACAAGGTGGCCATTCCTCACCGATCTTCTCAAGTAGGAGGAGGACTTCCAGACACTCACCTGAGCTTCAGCTGTTCTACCTCGGCAGCATCCACCTGAAAAAAAAAGAAGTGAAAATACAATTAAAGTCTTCTCTAGTGCTCACAGAATACCATTCTTCTTGTATAAAACACATGGACTCCTTCTTTGAGCTGGTTGGGTAAATCAGATGCAGCGAATGTGGACTCTATGCCTCTGAGCAAGCCAGCTCTCAACTCCTCTGCACTGAACAGACTCATTCCCCCCCCCCCCCCCCACATTAATGAGAAAACACAAAACACAAGTTGTGGCCAGTTGAGCTGGCCTTGTTACCCAAGCCCCCTGGTTCCTGGCTTTGAAACAATGGCTTAAGACGCCAATCTTAGGCATGTCTTAATTACGATCATTGTTACGTTTCCGACTTTTACGTAATTGTGGAAATTATTGGAAATATTGATGTTTAATTTGCTGCTACATGCCCTCTTCACCTGCGCCACGGGGACCACAATGGAAACAAGCCTTTGCGCTTTATTGTGTCCTCCCTAACTATTTATGTATTTTTTATGTATGACACAGGGTGCCGTGGCAAAAAAATATAAAATAAAAAAATAAATAAAAATACAAAATCACTCAAGCAAACCTGTGGTGCGGCGCTCTCTGCCTCCTTCCCCTCGCTGGCCTCCAGGAGGGACGTGATGGAGGCTACCTGCTGCTCCAGCTGGCTCTCTCCGCCACCGTCTGCTGCCTCGCAGACTGGGCGGTCCAGGCCGCCGCACACATGACCGGGACCGCTGCTCCAGCTCCGCCTCTCCAGGCCGGCCAGGCGCTCCTGGAGCTCTGTGGCCATAGGACATGAGGTCAGTTGG
Source organism: Melanogrammus aeglefinus (assembly GCA_900291075.1). Taxonomy (NCBI): domain Eukaryota; kingdom Metazoa; phylum Chordata; class Actinopteri; order Gadiformes; family Gadidae; genus Melanogrammus; species Melanogrammus aeglefinus. The sequence goes on along the minus strand of OLKM01005019.1, from coordinate 4,305 downwards.
GTCACTGTGCCAAGTACATTTTGGGGTGTGCATTAAACCTGCCCCCTTTTCCAAGTTTCCCCATTTTCAATCTAGCGGCTTGCGTTGTAGTTACAGTTCTGGCCACATCATTTTCAGAAGACACACGTCGTCGAAACGTTGCAAGGGCGGCTCGACTCTATTGAGAAACACTCGTTACACTAGTTCTGACGTTTCTCGATGGAGTAAAAAGCTGCAGCGGAAAAAAGGTACACGGTGCAGGTTGTACGTAACCAAACCGGAAAGAATAATGTTGGGCATCTCCCGGGCCTCTTACCGGATAGGCCGCTGCTCTCCTGAGAGGCCTTCTGCATGCTGCCCTGCGTGGCCCTCAGCTCCTCACACACCTCCTCCAGCTTCCTCTGCAGGGCCTGCTCGCGCTCGGCATGGCTGACCTGGTGGGAGACGATTAGCACGCAGCACGCAGGTCAGCTGTGTGGGCCGCAGTCGCCACAACTGCACAGCAGGGGGCAGCAGAAGCTTCATATACTTGGTTGGTCACATACTTGGTTGGTCGAAGCACTTTTTTGTTTATTCTCTTCCCTTGACTGGCGTAACAATTATGACTCCACGTAGATAATAAAGCTGCCCTCGGATCCGGCTCAGGTTTCGTTTGTGACGTGCACGCCATTGTTTCATGCCCCGCTCCCTAGGGTGACGCAGGTGCGGTTAACAACGCCAACCGTACACGGCTATTTGAAGACGTGGAAGACGTTGACTCAAGAAAATGCCGTCAATCTTTCCTCGGCTGAGGCTGTGGGGTTGGCGATCACCGCAGAGGCTAGCCAGACCGATGTTAGCTTCTACCCCAAACAACTCACAAGCACTGGTACACCACAGCCATCACTCAGATGCCATGGCCGGGGACCCAGTCCACGATTGCCTCACGGCAGGGTTACCGCCCGGGGGGGGGGGAGAGGGGAGGAAGCTGAGCAAACCAGTTGAGACGGTTGACACGACTTGAGATCTCGTCGGCAGCTGTCGTGCACAGGGGGGGGGGGGGGGGGAGGCACAAAGGCAACATTCCTCTCGTGTGTTTCATCGTCTCGCGCAGGAGGAGGAGGTGGAAGGTGTTGTTGGCACGAGGGCGGTTCACACACTGAAAGAATAAGGTTAATATACAGAGGGATACCGCAAACATGGAGGTGGGGGGGGGGTGGGGCGGAGAGAGAGCAGGGTTCACTTTGCTGCAGGAGGCACGTACGCATTCCAGCTGCTCCCACCGCTCATATAGGCACCCTCGCCCGGCAGCCCCCAGTGTGTGGATGCAGCATTCCCGCAGCCAGGGCCTGTCATTAAGAGGCAGCATCCAAGCTCTCCAACAACTCCGCCAATAAAGGGCCCCGGGGCCGAGGTGGACCCCCCCCCCCCCCCCCACACTTGGATAATACGACTCTGACCGCTACCCAGACTCACTTAACCAGTCTCCTTTGTAGGTCTACCCGCTGGGCGTCTGGCAGGAATATTGTAACGTTGAGGGCAGGAATTAAGGCTTCTGCAGCTTGAAGTAGTCAATTAAAAAAAGCCCAGCGCGCGAGCTGGATAAAATAGTGGTTGACGTGGGTAGCGGCCGAATGATTTGGTGAACTGACATAGAGGAGAGGAGAGGGGAGGAGACGACGCAAAGATGAGGCCTGGGCTCACACTGCAAGCGCCGTGAGCTTGTTCTCGGGCGGCAGACACCTTGCCTCCAGCCCTCCATTGGCCTGGCCTCGTCGGCCTGCAGCGCTCCGACTTACTCCCCCAAGGTCCCCTTGTCAGCTTCATACAGTGCTGACGCAGCTTGGCGCAACCTCTGCGTTCTGCCTGAAAGCACCACCGACACAACACACACAACACACACACAACACCCACACACCACGAATTACGATCGCGGCCGCTTGCCAATGAAAGTAATCCTACAAACACGAAAAGTCAAACACAAAGTAGTTGGATTTTAGGGTTCAGATCAGTCACATCGGAGCCGTGTGTGCCTCGCTTCTCCCCATGCAGGGATCAGCCCGGTCGATGGTGGGTGAGGTGAGTGAAGACTCACTTGCTCTCGGCCTGGGCTGGTGGCCTGGTTCAGGGCGTCCCGGAGGATGGAGTTTCCTGCTGCAGGGCGGGTGAGCTGGGCACCTGGGGGCCCCTTGTCCACGCTGCTCCTGAAGAGCGACCGAACTCTGGCGGAGCATCGCAACATAGATCAGAGGCGTCTCAATGGGCGCCTCTACGACTGGCTTGAATACTTGGCCATTTTATTACAATTAACTTTGGACTTCTGATTCTGGGACAAACAAAATAGAGCTAGAGTTAACAATCACCTCGATTAAAAAAGGCGCTGAAGATCTTAGGTTTATGGCGACAAAAACACAAAACGAGGCAATGATACGAATGGGCCATCACCTGAAATATGACGGGATACAGACATTGGACGCCAGGCTTAATATAACCCCAACGCGGTCCTTATATGAGCCCTATGAGGGCAACTTTGCGTTGAGCTTTCTGGGTCTGGGCCACGTGGTCCTGGTAGCTGGCCTGCAATGCGTTGCCTGCAGGGCGATATCCTGTCCTCTAGCCCGCTGGCTGAAGCTGAGAGCTCAGTACGGGTCTCCATACTGCCACCTTGGACTGTCTCCGTCGAAAGCTCCTGGTAGACAGAGAGGACGTAGTCGTCTTCAATTTATGTTCGGACCTACGTGACATACTAACGCCGACACGGCGACTAGGTGGCTACATCTCGTCGAAGATGTTTGAACGTGGTTCCGTATTCGTCTGACACAGGATAGCCAGTGGGTGTCGTTTCATGAGTCTGAACCAGAAAGCTGTAGCAAAGTTTCTCACCTTTGTCCATCTCTCTCAAGTCGGCTCTTGGCTCCGACCGCCGTCTTGCTCGGCTGCCACTGTTTTCCTTCTCGTCGAGCTCTTCTTCAGCTGGCACTGGATCTCTTCTGGAGCCTGGCAGAGGAGGAGACGGGAAGTGAGGAGAGGAAAGGGGGAGGGAGAGAGAGAGGGAAGGAAGAGGGAGAGGGGAGGGACGTGAGAGGAGTGGCCAAGAGGGCTCGAGAACACCGACACAAAATAAAAGTTGAGCTATTTAAGGCCACCATCCTGCCAAGAGACCTGTATTCCAACAACCCTTAGTGTGGTCATACGAGTCTACCGGAGCAGAGATAACTGTCACCCATGCCGCATTATCTACCGTGATGCAGACCCGCATTACCACAGTCTATATTTATATTGTATACTACAGCAATACTCGTAGAAAATTCCTCTTCAAGATTAATTTCGTCAGTGAAGCTGGTGTGATATAATCTCTGTTTGCCTCCACTGAAGCTGGATCAGATTGTATAATATTATCTTAATATTCCTTTCCAATTCATGTCTCCCATCCTCTCCTCCCTTGCGCAGAGAACGTTTCGTATCAACGTTCAGGCTCGAGAATTCCTCCCCCCCGCGCACTCCCACCACCAGCATACGTGTGCAAGCGTCCTGATGCTGCGGCCTCTTCCGTGCAGGATCGTGAGGCGATGGGCTCGGCCTCGCTGAACACCATGCTACGCACGTGGACAAGCCAGGGCTTGTAGGGCAGGTGAGAGCGGGGCGGTTCGCTGTGAGGTCCTCGGCTGATCACGTGGGAACCCCGGCAGGAGAGAGACATTGTGAATGCATCTGACCGTACGAGCGCGATAGACACGCTAGTGCCTTACCGTGTCGTTGTACGTGCGGCATTCCACCTTGGTCCTGTGCTACATGACGTGCCCCCCGCTTATCACCATCCTCCTTCAGTGCATGAAGAAATATATCAATTCATACGTTTTTATTTTTTTTAATAAAAAAACAGCATGATTTGCTCCGCCTCCACGCACTTGAAACGGACTACTTGGACTTGTCTCGGAGAGTGGAGAAGGAAACTCTGGTTACGCAAGTCGAGTGGGTGGTGGCACCAGGCGCAGACGGCCACTCAAGCAAAAGAAGCCCGTCTATTGTTGGAGGGAGGAGGTGGGGGGGTGGCATTGAGGAGACTTTGTACTCTCCCAACAGCAGTGGGTGTTTAGACGCAGCAACACTAGCTTCCTCTCCCTCCAGCAGGAGTGCCAGATGTTTCCCCACCTCCTCCAGACACTAATTTCCACGAATATCACACTAAAGCTCAATCGGCCAGTAAACCTCCAAAGGCAAGTGCCACTTGCTACACAGTAAGAGGACCCCCCACTCACGCATAGACGCGTCTCTCCGGTCTGGGGTCCACATGGTCATGCTAATACCGCGAAGCAACAGCCGACTTACAGGCCCGGCTTTTCTTGG
>OLKM01005018.1:17500-18884 GCA_900291075.1 Melanogrammus aeglefinus | reverse complement strand
GCTGGCCTTGCTGTTTGTGCCCGATCTTTTATTTTATATGGAGAAAGGAGAAGAGCCTTAGTCACAACACACACACGCACACACACACACAACACACACACACACACACCACACACACCACACTAAACACCCCCCAAACACACACACCACACAACACAACACCACACACACACACACACAGGCAGAAACCTAGCGAGGAACATGACTTTGAATACTCTTGCTATAATTTAAAACGTTTCAAGAATGTTTTTCACCCAGGGACCAATATAATTAATGAATGGAGTGAATGATGATGGAAATCTAAGTCTTGGTTCCATGGCTAGCGTGCAGGACAAAGTACTTTATTATCCAGTTGTTAAAATTACCCAGGTTGAAAGGGATCATGGCTCAGTAAAGGATGGAGAGAAAATGAAACCGAGCCTCTTTCTTTGGTTGGCACCAATCATGAAAAAATACATACTCTGAGGCCTCATTGCATTTCACCACAACTTTAACCAACCATTCACAAGGCATTTGCATTGTGCTCCAAGCCCTGACCCCGGACGAAGACGTTGTGTTGGTGGTCCCGTATTTAACGCATGTGGATGATTTTGAGGACTGGTATTATTCCGAGCTTGCACATGGTAACACAGTTACACGACCAGCACTGTAAAGAGTTTTCAATGAGAAGTTAAATGAGTTCAAACCCATGTTTGCTCAGGAGGTTGTCTGTGAATGAGAGCTGTGAAAAGCTGAGCTGTAGGACACATCGCCTAAAGAATATACGGCAAAGAGATAAGAAAGGAAAAGTGGTATATGCTAATTTATTATGAAGGACGTAAAGGTATGTATAGACGGCGGCACAATTCTTGGGACCTTTTTATTTTATCTTCCTACCTACCTTGGTACTCCCTACGCAGCAGTCCCCTGTCCTCATCCTCCTTGACATTAGAGAGTTGGCAAGGGAAGGCGGGGGGATGAGTGACAAGATAAATCGACTGTCAGTCCTGTGTTAGACTTCTATCATGAATGAAGGTGGGTCTATGCATATGTACCTTCACAGAACTTTCTCCCCAATGAAAGTGTGGGTTTGAGGACTTATGATTGTTTGCTTGTGTGTGTGTGTGTGTGTGTGTGTGTGTGTGTGTGTGGGGGGGTATGTGTGTGTGTGTGTGTGTGTGTGTGTGTGTGTGTGTGTGTGTGTGTGTGTGTGTGTGTGTGTGTGTGTGTGTGTGTGTGTGTGTGTGTGTGTGTGTGTGTGTGTGTGTGTGTGTGTGTGTGTGTGTGTGTGTGTGTGTGTGTGTGTGTGTGTGTGTGTGGTCATAAGGAGTATGTCTTGACAGGTTATGCCGATATTCATTTATGTGTGCATTGAAATGTATTTTTGGGAAGGTATTATATATAC
>OLKM01005018.1:0-5000 GCA_900291075.1 Melanogrammus aeglefinus | reverse complement strand
GGCTGCAATCAGGTTGAGGAGGATGAGGATGTTAAGGGCACCGGTGTCAGCGAAAGTGAGGAGCTCATTGAGTACTTTAAGGGGTGTGGTTTCTGTGCTGTGAAGTGGGTGAAAACCGGATTGGATGGGTTCAAATAGGTTATTGGAGTGCAGGTGGGTTTGGAGTTGTGTGGCTACAAGGCGCTCTATTCGTTACATTCCATTGCATTGAGAGGAAGGGGAGATTGGAGATTGTCTGATATTGGTTAGGGCAGGATGAATCAAGACAGGTTTTTTGACGATTAGGGTGATAGCAGGTGACTTCTGGATGTCTCTGTCGCACATGAGGTAAGTGGTTCATGACTATTAATATGACTTGAGGAGGCTCCCTAGGTCTCCACCTCAGTAGCTGGTTCCAGTCATTTACTGAGCAGTCACATGAGTGACACATCTAAGTGCTTCATGGGTTGAAAACAGGATGGCTGACATTTATTTTATTCTCAGTGGAATGTTGTATAGAGTTTCAGCATTTAATTGGGCTTTGATAAAACTTCTGGAGATGAATGTGAACTTTATTGTCATAAAATCTATTTGAAAATCGTTGAATCTGTTTTTTATCGTTGCTATTGTTGTTGATATGGATGCTGCTGTTGTTTAAAACCAACGAGGCTGACATAAATTGCATTACCAATTACCAGTGGAAGATGCAATTTTTCAATAATGGCCATAGTTTGGAAACAAGCGCATAAGGGTATGTATCAGAGCTGGGGGACAGTGGCAATCTGAACGAAAAAGTAGATCATTCTTCCCTAATGTTTAAAATAAGTATTTTGTAAGAAAAATAAATCATTTTGGTTATTTCTTTAACAGAACATAGCCTACACCAGATTAATTTCCCTCAAAACCCCAAAGGAGCATGAAAAACACAACGGACAGATGTACTTATAAACTCAACATCATATACAATCACTGAACAAAGATTATGACAATAAAAAGCCAAAACATTCTTATGATTGCCTTTTCCTCCAAAGTAGTGATTGAAAACATTGTATTCAAACATTTGGCAAGACCTGAAATTTTTTTGTAGAACAACATCATATGCATCATATACAATCACTGACCAAAATTGATGACAATAAAATGCACATTTATCGCCAGAAATGTGCATTGCTATTCAAAATATTAAAATTTTCCACAGCATATAATTAATGTCAGCCATATTGGTGTTTCCTCAGACCAAAGTATCACGTGGTTTGGACTCAGACCTGTAGAAAATAATAGTCCAAAAAAAACCTAGACATCTCCCGACTTTAGAGCCGTTATTGTGAATATAATATGTTTCTTCCGCTAAGGACCAACGTATCTATCAAACATTTTGGTGGGAGACTGGGTCACAAATGCTGCTCTGGAGAACTGGTCCACTTACCAACCAACATTTCTACATTAATATCAAATTTGCTTGCTATATAGGATAATGGCCATTTTTCGTACACCTTTTGCTAATGGGATGGAGGTATTCAATGCAGTGCAAGACTTGTCCTCTGTCCTACTAGTTCATTCTCATGCATTACTGGACTGGTCTCCCTCCCTTGCTGCCTATACAGCCAGCCGCTCTCACTTCACCGCATGACTAATCCTTTATTTAGCTTTCCTTTACTCTGTCCACACCTTACTCCCTCCAGCCTTTCATTCCGCTTTCCTTTAGTCTTTGTCTCAAATCCCCATCTTTGTTTTTCCCATTTTTTTTACCGTTGCTAGATTTATTTATTTTTTTACAGCATAGGCATACAAAGAGTACCATGTGGACACAGTGAGGAGCTGAAATGTGGTGTCTGATTTGTTCATCGCTGAACTGATGTTCTTTCTGATAAAGAAAATGTATTCACAACTTGGCTTCATAGATCATTATCTCAACACGACCGTGTGTATGTGAGTCAGTTTGCATACCGTACTGCGTACATATGGGATATATGCATTCCAATGGGAAGATTTATAGGTGTCAATGGCGAAGTTTTATAGGTATGTATATACAAAGAAAAATTATACTTATTATATCTGTATCTATATATATTAATATATACATACGGCGAGCCATTAGAATGTCGGCCGAGTATGCTATTAAGGAACTACAAATATTTGATTTAATGATTGGGAAGGGAACAACATCCCTTTTGGGCCTCGACACCATTGCCTTATTAAGCTCTCGTTGGTTTCATGAAACTTAGATATCTTAATGTGATATGGTTCTTTCATTGCGGTACTACATGTGAACACGCGTGAGTATGCTGGGTGGAGAGATGCAATAACTTGATTAGATACAATGCGCACGGGCTAATCAGTTGTCTCGAGGACGAGACATGGTTACCAAGAGACGGTGGACTTTCGGATTACATAACCCTGCGGGCGAACAGGAAATAAAACGACTTTCTGCTGGACGTCTGGGGGTATGATTCGATTCATTCGTACTTATTCAAATGAGTTAATAGCTTCTATGGACTGGCCTTATAATGACGGTGTTTGCGCTATTGGGTTTGATGTTTATTTGTTCAGTTTTTCATATGCCTGCACTAAAGTGCATAACTTTTCGATTTTGATTTCATAACAAGAATATTTATTAGAAGGGATGAGCAGAGAGGAGGACTGCTTTTGCTTAAAAAAAATAATAATTGCGGTAAGAGATACCGTCCTTGAGTTAGGCCACTAAACCTGTAATCTTATGTAAGGTTCACTTTTCTGACTTCCTGAGAAAATATATGTGGTCCAAAAGAGGTGACATCAAAGGATGTCAGGGCTGAATTAATTTAGCATTTTAAATAGACGTAAAAAGGAAGGAGTAAACTCAACGTAAACAAACAAACAAAAAAAGAGCCAAAATGAGTTTCTCAGCATATGAATGAAGATGGATGACTCATTATATTACCTCTGGTTATCTGTTCCCAACTGCTATCACGGCGCTCTATTGAACTATCTATGTACAGTCTGCAACTTTCCCTCACCCTCTTCTCTCTCCGGCTCCCTTTTCACTTTTGTAGAACACACATCCACACAACCTACACACTTCTTTCACTCACACACACACATTTACATGTGCACACAGGCAGAAACAAGCACATTGCACCATGCATACAGGGTTGGGCAGGGCACTGGCTACAGGGCTCCATCCTGTAATAATCACGAGCTTTCCTTGTCTTGTGCCTGGATGCTGCTACCATTTCTGGCACCTTCCTTGAGGAGGGGGAAGTTTGTTATGCATGAGGCCACACACACATTTACACACACCCCCACACACACAACTAATTCACACAGGATACCCCACACTATACCACGTCAATCTCACACAATGCACAATTCTGCAGCCATCAAGGAGCGCAACCTCTCGGGTTGGGGTCTCTGCAGGTTTAGGTAGGCGCTGCTGTTCATAGGTTGTTTCTTCTGCAATCCTGTAATCTGCTATCGGCTTTCTAGCCAGACGTGTGCCCTTGCGGGAGGTACTGGCCCACACTGCTTCTGCACAGTCAGATGGGCAAAATCGAAGTCATAATAGTACTGCTAACAACGGGCGCACAAGCCCCCACGCGACCCACAGAAACAACAGCCGCGACAAAGACAAAGGTACACCACTGAAGACAACTAATCATTAACGCCTAATTTGACCATGAGCTTTTAGGGAATACGTGCCCGATCTTTACCTCCGTTAATGAAGGATCAAGAGAACAATCCATGTCTATCATGCTCAGCACAATATGAGGATCCAATCATGGGCCAACATTCACTCCTATAACTGCCACACTCTCAATTACTTACACTGATTCACCACAAGAGACTGACAGGCGGATGAATCTACATACACATCTTCACAAAAACATAAAAATCCAGTCTCTGAATAGTATTTTACCGATCACAGCCAGTGCTTTTATTTTCATTCGTATATTTACAGATACACGTCCGTTATTCGAGCCAGTTCACATGGTATGGGAACTGGGTCTTCTCCACGCTCGCTGGTTCCGCCAGCCCATGATGATGGCTAATTGCTTTATCCATGTGTGACTGACTAAGCCAAGTGAAATGTCGGGGGAGATGCCTTTTGAAGGGGCAACATTTATGTTTAATTGGACTATCTATCGTTTTATTTTCCCGGTGATACGGTTATCGATTCCTATTCCTCCGTGCTGAGTATGAAGAGCATATGTCTTAGGGATGAACTCGAATCGGAACATGTGCTTCTTCGAGTTCGGGTCAATGTTTATTATCGCGGATTATGAATCTCTTAGAAACTTCAAAGAGGAGCGCTCACAGGCATGTCCATTTTGTCAGTAATTTATAAGCGCGCATACAAAATCACTTTAATTTGCTATGTATTAATTTTTCATTACACATTATTGCGCTTGGAGGTTGTGATAGGCCAGATATTTTAATACAAAGGGTGCTGTCTTAGAAATGGCACCTATTTACTAAGCATTGACTTCGACAAAACTAATATTAACCGTTTCTTCACTAAACTATCGCGTTCGACTCAGATGTGCCTCAGAGGTCAAATCTCAGCGCATCCATTCTCTGTCACTCGTTTGATCTCACAAACGCTTTTACTTTTTCTTCAGATTACCTAAGCACAACAAACTGCATAAGACACAGGAACTCTTGGCTCTTGGCTGGGAGGTCATGGGGAATGATTTAATTCGATTTAAAGAACGCTGTCGCCACGAACTGCGACTTTAAGATAATAAATCGCACAGGGATCTTCCAAAATGGAGTCCTTATGGTGGAGCGATGCTGTGGTGAAGGAGCCGGGCTCACTCATTGCGCAAGGGCTCCTTGAGGCAAGTGGCAAGGAATAAAGCTATCAGGCAATGGACAAATGGTCCATCGTTAAGATTTAGATTGCAGTCTGCCTCATAGCTAAATGTCGAATGCCTTTCACTGTTAGAATCAGTAACTGCTTTGTCTGCTGTCAAGATTTGCATTTATTGGCTCAAAGGGTCCACGATTCCCTGTCCTTCCAGTTCACGAACGTTTAGGGATTC
>OLKM01005017.1:0-18888 GCA_900291075.1 Melanogrammus aeglefinus | reverse complement strand
CACACACACACACACACACACACACACAAATCCTCCAATTGATAAAAGCTTTTTCTACCGTGTATCCACTAATTATGCTATGACGATATTGATGATTTACCACAAGGCCAGCTCGCCCCAAGAAGCTCCGCATAGCCACGAGTCGAAATTGAGGGTTCCGACCTTCTCGCTGCAACTGCTCCCTGTAACTGGCATTTGATTGAAGTGTGTTGAGGGTGCAGATTGCATCCTGTATATGAACGCAAAAATGATTATTCTGTGTTAAAGGTAAAGCAGCTTTGCATCTTCAGCTCTAGTCCTCCAGACCCAGCTTCTTTTTCTACCTCCGTTTCCCCCTGAAAAACAGTTGAACCCTTATATCCAATCAGAAGAGGTACTGTATATCCTATTTGTTATTGATTAGGAGCCCCTTGGTCACATGACATGGGAGCTATTGAAAAAAAAAACATGAATCGTCCATACAAATATTCATATAAAATAAAATAAAAAGCACTAAAAGGAAATAAAAATAGGTGTTTCGAGTGTGGCATTAATATGTGTAATTGATTCAGAGTTACTGGTTCACGTGACATGAGAGCTATTGAAGATAGTTTTCTCGTCAGATATTTATCTAAAAATATATTAAGGACACATTAGCAATCAAAATAAGTGTGCTACATGAGACCAATTTAGTATTAAAAATGTTATCATAATTTTCTCTAAAATGAGCAAGTCACCAAGAAGGGAATGTACATTACAAGGATTTTGTGTAACTCTGTAATTTATTGACGGTCCCTATAAGTGAACTCCCCCTGGGGGGAGCGCTCCAGGGCTCGGAGTTGCAGTCCCCTGCTGCCACAGGGGGGGTTAACTGATTTAGTAGAAGCCGCTGGATGTCCGTCGAATATCCGTCGATATCAAACTAACTAACTTCAGCGCAGTCGAAATTCCAAAATAAAAAAAAATAAATGGACTGCCTTTACTTATGTCTGAAAGTGGGAATATTACATTGATCATGATATAGAGACAGCTCTTATATATATTTTTGTAAATTTAAGTCGTTTAGAAGGTTTAATAGTACTACATATAAAAAGGTTAATGTGACATGCTATGGCAAAAATAAAACCTTGAAAGGAACACACAACAAACCTGTTTTCCCGGAACACCTGAACTGCACTCATCTTCCAGGCTAGCTATCTGTCTGGATTAATGATGTTATATAGGGCCTACAACTAATGTAGGCCTTTTGTCAACTATTTCCAAAGGTTGACCAAAAAAAATAAATTCACCTGGTACTCCATTCCTGGAAGCGGTGGGGCTGTCTTTTCTTCGTGCTTGAATATTTAAACCCGGAGCACAGGTATCCCCGGACAACTGGGGAAGTCCATGTCACAAGCCTTTATTCAGAGCTACACAGACGACACAGACGCATACTCCCACATAGGAGGAGTGTAGTCGGGATATTATTACTGGCCAACATATAACACTTTGAACAAGAATAATAAGTCAATGTTAGATCAAACTAATAGTCTAGACATTTTAGACCGTTTTCGTTCAGGATTTTTCTTTCTTTTCATACTCAGGGGGGCAACATCTGACCGAGGGCTGCAATTAGATTATTTGTTATTAAGAATCTCGGTCAGTTCATGGGTCGCCTGAAATAGTTTATTTTGATATGTATAAATATATATATCTTGTATATATCTTGAGACCAGAGTGGAATTAGGTGGAAATAAGACATGAACACAAGTTATAGACAAAGTTATATTATATGTGTTTTCTCTCCAAATAAAGTACAAACAAAGCAAGCAAAAATAGATCATTAGGACCAAAAGATTGTAAAAAAGGCTTTTGATGAACTACCGGACACACATTAACTTAAAACTGATTATGCTTTCAAGGCAAAGAATCTTTAGTTATGAAAAAATGGCTTTTGGTTTTATAGCTGCTATGCCACTGCAGCTCAACAATGATGAAATGCACTCACAGATGACAGTTTAAGAGGTTCATAAATGACTAAGTTCATGTATACAGGTTTGGATTTAAGTCATAGTTCGAACTATCTTGTCACTTCAAGACAGTCTGATTTTAGAACCAGTGCGGAGCAGGAAGAAACTGTTAACCTTTGTCATACCACACATCAGAAACAATCAGTTGGCCCTCTTAAAGTCGCAACCAAATTAGGTTTCACCCAGAAAAGAGAAAACCATCCAGTCTGTAGGAATGAAGCCGTTACACCAGAGGGTTGAACATGCTCCCCCGAGACTCTCCCAAAAAAATAAAAGTAAAAACGCCACACATGTTGCAGCTCGCGTGTCTCCTCCACTTGCACGCATCCCAAAATGAAACGGGCTTGGGCTCATAATTACAGTTAATGTGTCGGGCCGGACTCGGCCAGAACGTGCACGGGGTCGATCTAAGCTCTATCTCACACTATGCAAATTGATCATTATCGATGAATATTGAAGAAGAATGTAGAAGAGACAAGAGTGAAATTAGGTGGGAATGGCATGTTCACAAATTAGTTTCACCCAGAAAAAGAAAACCATCCAGTCTGTAGGAATGAAGCCGTTACACCAGAGGGTTGAACATGCTCCTCCGAGGCCGGATCTACTTGGAGCAGGACGAGGGGTCCAGGTGTTTCAGCGCCCCGCCCACCAGTTGCAGGCTCCCCGTCACCAGGACGTGGATCTCCCCCACCTCCCGCAGGAGCGCGGCCTTGGCGGCGACGCTGGGCTTCACCGGCGCCTCCCGCTGGTCCGCGTCCCGGGACAGAGAGACGGGGTCCCGGCCCTGAGCGACCCACTGCAGGGCGCTCAGGATGCAGGGGAAGACCAGCGCGCCCGGGGCCAGTGTCCTGGTCGGGGGTGGAGAGTCCCCGGCGCCTTGGCAGCTGCTGCCAGCTCTCTCATTGTCTGGCAACCGCTCACAGCATGTTCTCCCACCGACGAGTCGAGACCTGCTGGTCTGTGGGACGAGACACACTGGCTAATCATATTTTATGAACATTAAAAAAAATTCTGCATGATTTCCAGTTCTATTACCTGGGTGACAGGATGCGTTGGCTTCAGTGATATTCGGGCAGAACACGGCAAAGTCAAATTGACATGGCTGAAACAGGATAGACTATTGACTTAAAACCAAACCAACAACTGCTCAAAGAAGTGTGATCAACAGCAGGACAAACAACTTACTAACGGTTGATTATTCATCATGATAGTGGTGGGTGTGTGTCTTACCACCAGTAGTTTTAGCATGGCGGCCGGGTCTCTCCCTCCTGTGACGTTGAACAACAACACTCTCGCAACGGGGCCACTGCCAAACAGCAATACAACTAGTTAAACAAGCTGATAGTCTGAACCAATTCATGGATTGGATTGGCAGTAAACCCCACTCCTGCTCAAGGTGATCAACACTTTAAAGACGTGAGATCAAATATCTATGTGAAAAAAAGGAGCTATTCTAGTTCTGCATCTAAATTCACCAACACCTCCACCTGTACCCCGCTCAGCCAATCCCCTAATACTTTATGCAAACCTCTGGAGAGAAGGGCGAAGTGTCATTACGCTCTGGAGGGGCCGCCCGTGGACCCTGACGTCCCCTCGAGAAGTGGGAGTGTTTACCGACTCTGAGTAGCAACTGCGGGTCTCTGCGGACCTTTGCATGTGGCGCAGGATGCATGGAGTGGGTTATCTGGCCTTAAGAGAACGTTCCCTTTCCGCTCACCTTGCGTTCCTCTCGCAGCGCACCGCTGCCTCTTGGAACCAGCTCACGCAAGCCTGCATGCTGCGTGGGATTTGAGCAACTTCCAGGAAGTAGGTGACCTCGCCGTTCTTCAGCGTCTGGGTGCGACCCGCCCACACCGTGTCTGCCAGCCCTGCACACACCAAGGTATTTTCCACACTTGCATCAAGGTGTATTTGCATAATCTTGCAAGTGCCAACCTCATGCCACTGCTATCTGCATGTTGCATGAGGGAGTTTCTGTTATTTTTATATTAAATCGGCCAATCATCCCAACAGAGCTAGTATGGATGACAGAGCTACAAGTGATGATGGGACCCCAACATTTCAAGTTTAGAATATGGCCATGTAACTTATAAATGTTGAAATATAAATAATATTTCAGATCGGCTGCCAACTCTAAATTGCAGCAGGTTGTGTTGGTAGCTCCCCTCACACCACTGCTTACAGAGTTCCTTCCTTAAGAGTGTTCAGATGAGAAGGGATGTCCAGTCCGACGTCATGAAAGAATAGTGCGTTACCTTTGGTCATGATGGGGCTTGGTGTGAAAGGAATGGCCAGAGGGACCCCTGGACCCTCCAGAGTGGTGGAGGGGAAGTTCTGGTCTGTAGAGAGAGAGTCAGATAGGATTAGGATCACCAACAGCTTGAGGCAGGACTAGTTCAACCCATCTGAAACACCGATTTCTGTCATGGAAACCGATCCAAACATGAAGTGATGGAAGTGTCCTCCAACATACTCTGCAGAAGCCTCCTCTGCAGCCAGGTGTGACTCAGCTGCAGGGCCAGGGAGGCGTTGGAGCGCTGATGCTGTCCGGCCAGGCCCAGCTGCAGAGGTCCACAGTCCGTCTGGTAGTCCTCCAGCTCTGGACAGACCCACAGGGGACACTGGAGACAGACATCAGGGTTTGTTTTTGTAGGACATAGGGGTTTCAGCCAACATGCTGCACTTTTAAATGATTGAAGGGCTTGAAATTCATGACTTTTTCTTTTGTTCACTTACCTCTATCTCTGTGGCTCTCTGTTTCAGGACAGCCATGGAGCCTTCAGGCTGCTTGACCGTGAATGCAGGAACCTCTGGCTAACCAACGAAACAATACACATGATCCTCTCTTAAAACTCTGACAATAACTTTGTCAAGTTTTTCATACCACGTTGAATGTAACAGGGTGGAACCCTCTCAACATTGTGCGGGGATTGCACCTTAAAGATTCCTCCTTTATGCCAAGCAATCTCCTCGATGGTGTCCCCAAGAATATGAGTGTGGTCGACCGCGAGAGATGCGACGCCACACACCCATGGTTTCCTGATGGGAGGGGGGACCACAAGCCATGCAGGAGGGAACAAGACATCTTCACATTCTGTCCACACATTCAGCGACTGGCTACGACCTGACCCACTAAAAGAGGAGCTATAATCCCAAAGCCTGATCAAGACCTTATTCTTATTGGACTCTATTCTTTGTTTTAGTGTGCAACAATTTATAGCCCCAAAGATTCTAGAGTGGTTTACAGTCGGTAAAATTGTTGAATACCTGTCGTACCGGTAAAACTGTCTGTCAAAACTCAATGGGCAGTAATGTTGTAAAGAAATGCAGGCAGAATGGTGCACACTTACTTAAAAATGTTGGTGGAATCATAGGCGCCGCCGATTCCCACTTCAACTACCGCCAAATCCACCTGAATTCAGGGTTATGGATGATGCATTTTAATGACCGGAGACTTGAGGAAAAATGCAGATAACATAGTATGCATCGTGTGATGCCCTGAGACAATTGAGCTCCTGCGTTTACACTACACTGGATGCATTCATAAGAGACAAATAGAAATATTGGGATCCAGACATTAGGGATCATAAACGTAATGAATACATCCTCAAGGGAGATGGTTGGCAAACTTGAGGTGCATACATACCTTCTCCTGCAAGAAGCTATGGAAGCCAGAAGGGTGAGAAATTGGAAGCAACTGGGCATGCTGCCGCTGTGGGCTTCCTAAAGACAACAAAGACAGCAATGTTAGAAGTTCAATCAGATCTCTCCTTCTCTGCCCTAGTCTCCATTTTATTGAACATTTATTTTATCAGGAATACTCAATGAGAGGGTAATCTGCTTTGCGTCCAGTAAAAATTAAATAAGTGAAGTCGTTTTTTAGATGCCAAAATCGTACATATTTTACCTCTAACACCTATTGACAAGGTTATCAGCAAGCCACATTGAAAGTTCCTCAAAGAAACTTAAATTAGAAGGTTGTATGCTGCAACAAGGAAGAATGGAAAGGTGTGGTGTTTAAGGAAGGAAGTTCTCACGTAAATAAATGTATGATTATTTCCAAAAAAAATTGACTGCTCCAACCTTTGTTTCATCCAGTCTTCCATAAATCTGCCAGAAATACTTTGTGAAAAGCTCTTTTCCAATTGGTTGTCCATTGATGCGAATCCTCTCCCTTACTTCAACCAAGTGTGGTGAACTGCAAAAAGGAAAACAATTGTCACATTATGGCAATTCCATTTATAATCAAAGCTACTTGCTCAGCTCATTCTGATTGGCTGATGATAATGTTCATGTTATAAAATATTTAAAAGAACTAGTAAAATTGGACTGGGAACTTCAATACCGGTTCATACCTGTAAAATCCTGTTCGAAACCCGTAGCTTCTGAGAATTTGCTCTGTGAAAGCACATGTTGATCCCTGAGAAATGTACGTAGATATACACTTTAGTGTTACTAATCATTGGGCCTGTTCCCAACATCCACTGGTCATGGATTACTGAATCTATCTTTAATGTTTCATGTAAAGAACGTACGACTTCTGAGGGGAATTCACTAACCTTGCCCTTTGTCCCGGTCACATGAATGATATTGAGATTGTCAAGGTCTTCCACCTTTGAGAAACAAACAAATTAGTATAGCTAAAACACACACACACACACACACACGCACACACGCACACGCACACCACACACACACACACACACACAAATCCTCCAATTGATAAAAGCTTTTTCTACCGTGTATCCACTAATTATGCTATGACGATATTGATGATTTACCACAAGGCCAGCTCGCCCCAAGAAGCTCCGCATAGCCACGAGTCGAAATTGAGGGTTCCGACCTTCTCGCTGCAACTGCTCCCTGTAAACTGGCATTGTGATTGAAGTGTGGTTGAGGGTGCAGATTGCATCCTGTATATGGTGAACGCAAAAATGATTATTCTGTGTTAAAGGTAAAGCAGCTTTGCATCTTCAGCTGTAGTCCTCCAGACCCAGCTTCTTTTTCTACCTCCGTTTCCCCCTGAAAAACAGTTGAACCCTTATATCCAATCAGAAGAGGTACTGTATATCCTATTTGTTTTTGATTAGGAGCCCCTTGGTCACATGACATGGGAGCTATTGAAAAAAAAAAACATGAATCGTCCATACAAATATTCATATAAAATAAAAAAAAAAGCACTAAAAGGAAATAAAAAATAGGTGTTTCGAGTGTGGCATTAATATGTGTAATTGATTCGGAGTTACTGGTTCACGTGACACGAGCGCTATTGAAGATAGTTTTCTAGTCAGATATTTATCTAAAAATATATTAAGGACACATTAGCAATCAAAATAAGTGTGCTACATGAGACCAATTTAGTATTAAAAATGTTATCATAATTTTCTCTAAAATGAGCAAGTCACCAAGAAGGGAATGTACATTACAAGGATTTTGTGTAACTCTGTAATTTATTGACGGTCCCTATAAGTGAACTCCCCCTGGGGGGAGCGCTCCAGCGCTCGGAGTTGCAGTCCCCTGCTGCCACAGGGGGGTTAACTGATGTATCAGAGAGCCGCTGGAATGTCCTTCGAATATCCGTCGATATCAAACTAACTAACTTCAGCGCAGTCGAAATTCCAAAATAAAAAAAAATAAATGGACTGCCTTTACTTATGTCTGAAAGTGGGAATATTACATTGATCATGATATAGAGACAGCTCTTATATATATTTTTGTAAATTTAAGTCGTTTAGAAGGTTTAATAGTTACTACATATAAAAAGGTTAATGTGACATGCTATGGCAAAAATAAACCTTGAATGGAACACACAACAAACCTGGTTTCCCCGGACACCTGAACTGCACTCATCATTCAGGCTAGCTATCTGTCTGGATTAATGATGTTATATAGGGCCTACAACTAATGTAGGCCTTTTGTCAACTATTTCCAAAGGTTGACCCAAAAAAAATAAATTCACCTGGTTACTCCATTCCTGGAAGCGGTGGGCTGTCTTTTTCTTCGTGCTTGAATATTTAAACCCCGGAGCACAGGTATCCCCGGACAACTGGGGAAGTCCATGTCACAAGCCTTTATTCAGAGCTACACAGACGACACAGACGCATACTCCCACATAGGAGGAGTGTAGTCGGGATATTATTACTGGCCAACATATAACACTTTGAACAAGAATAATAAGTCAATGTTAGATCAAACTAATAGTCTAGACATTTTAGACCGTTTTCGTTCAGGATTTTACTTTTCTTTTCATACTCAGGGGGGGGCAACATCTGACCGAGGGCTGCAGATTAAATTATTGTTATTAAGAATCTCGGTCAGTTCATGGGTCGCCTGAAATAGTTTATTTTGATATGTATAAATATATATATCTTGTATATATCTTGAGACCAGAGTGGAATTAGGTGGAAATAAGACATGAACACAAGTTATAGACAAAGTTATATTTATATCGTGTTTTCTCTCCAAATAAAGTACAAACAAAGCAAGCAAAAATAGATCATTAGGACCAAAGATTGTAAAAAGGCTTTGATGAACTTACCGGACACACATTAACTTAAACTGATTATGCTTTCAAGGCAAAGAATCTTTAGTTATGAAAAATGGCTTATGGTTTATAGCTGTATGCCACTGCAGCTCAACAATGATGAAATGCACCTCACAGATGACAGTTTAAGAGGTTCATAAATGACTAAGTTCATGTATACAGGTTTGGATTTAAGTCATAGTTCGAACTATCTTGTCACTTCAAGACAGTCTGATTTAGAACCAGTGCGAGCAGGAAGAAACTGTTACCCTTTGTCATACCACACATCAGAACAATCAGTTGGCCCTCTTAAAGGTCGCAACCAAATTAGTTTCACCCAGAAAAAGAAAACCATCCAGTCTGTAGGAATGAAGCCGTTACACCAGAGGGTTGAACATGCTCCCCCGAGACTCTCCCAAAAAAATAAAAGTAAAAACGCCACACATGTTGCAGCTCGCGTGTCTCCTCCACTTGCACGCATCCCAAAATGAAACGGGCTTGGGCTCATAATTACAGTTAATGTGTCGGGCCGGACTCGGCCAGAACGTGCACGGGGTCGATCTAAGCTCTATCTCACAACTATGCAAATTGATCATTATCGATGAATATTGAAGAAGAATGTAGAAGAGACAAGAGTGAAATTAGGTGGGAATGGCATGTTCACAAATTAGTTTCACCCAGAAAAAGAAAACCATCCAGTCTGTAGGAATGAAGCCGTTACACCAGAGGGTTGAACATGCTCCTCCGAGGCCGGATCTACTTGGAGCAGGACGAGGGGTTCAGGTGTTTCAGCGCCCCGCCCACCAGTTGCAGGCTCCCCGTCACCAGGACGTGGATCTCCCTCACCTCCCGCAGGAGCGCGGCCTTGGCGGCGACGCTGGGCTTCACCGGCGCCTCCCGCTGGTCCGCGTCCCGGGACAGGAGGACGGGGTCCCGGCCCTGAGCGACCCACTGCAGGGCGCTCAGGATGCAGGGGAAGACCAGCGCGCCCGGGCCAGTGTCCTGGTCGGGGGGTGGAGAGTCCCCGGCGCCTTGGAGCCGCTGCCAGCTCCTCTCATTGTTCTGGCAACCGCTCAGCATGTTCTCCACCGACGAGTCGAGGTCCTGCTGGTCTGTGGGACGAGACACACTGTCTAATCATATTTTATGAACATTAAAAAAAATTCTGCATGATTTCCAGTTCTATTACCTGGGTGACAGGATGCGTTTGGCTTCAGTGATAACTCGGGCAGAAACACGGCAAAGTCAAATTGCACATGGCTGAAACAGGATAGACTATTGACTTTAAAACCAAACCAACAACTGCTAAAAGAAGTGTGATCAACAGCAGGACAAACAACTTACTAACGGTTGATTATTCATCATGATAGTGGTGGGTGTGTGTCTTACCACCAGTAGTTTTAGCATGGCGGCCGGGTCTCTCCCTCCTGTGACGTTGAACAACAACACTCTCGCAACGGGGCCACTGCCAAACAGCAATACAACTAGTTATACTGGCTGATAGTCTGAACCAATTCATGGATTGGATTAGCAGTAAACCCCACTCCTGCTCAAGGTGATCAACACTTTAAAGACGTGAGATCAAATATCTATGTGAAAAAAAGGAGCTATTCTAGTTCTGCATCTAAATTCACCAACACCTCCACCTGTACCCCGCTCAGCCAATCCCCTAATACTTTATGCAAAACCTCTGGGGAGAAGGGCGAAGTGTCATTACGCTCTGGAGGGCCCGCCGTGGACCCTGACGTCCCCTCGAGAAGTGGTGGTGTTTACCGACTCTGAGTAGCAACTGCGGGTCTCTGCGGACCTTTGCATGTGGCGCAGGATGCATGGAGTGGGTTATCTGGCCTTAAGAGAACGTTCCCTTTCCGCTCACCTTGCGTTCCTCTCGCAGCGCACCGCTGCCTCTTGGAACCAGCTCACGCAAGCCTGCATGCTGCGTGGGATTTGAGCAACTTCCAGGAAGTAGGTGACCTCGCCGTTCTTCAGCGTCTGGGTGCGACCCGCCCACACCGTGTCTGCCAGCCCTGCACACACCAAGGTATTTTCCACACTTGCATCAAGGTGTATTTGCATAATCTTGCAAGTGCCAACCTCATGCCACTGCTATCTGCATGTTGCATGAGGGAGTTTCTGTTATTTTTATATTAAATCGGCCAATCATCCCAACAGAGCTAGTATGGATGACAGAGCTACAAGTGATGATGGGACCCCAACATTTCAAGTTTAGAATATGGCCATGTAACTTATAAATGTTGAAATATAAATAATATTTCAGATCGGCTGCCAACTCTAAATTGCAGCAGGTTGTGTTGGTAGCTCCCCTCACACCACTGCTTACAGAGTTCCTTCCTTAAGAGTGTTCAGATGAGAAGGGATGTCCAGTCCGACGTCATGAAAGAATAGTGCGTTACCTTTGGTCATGATGGGGCTTGTGTGAAAGGAATGGCGCAGAGGGACCCCTGGACCCTCCAGAGTGGTTGGAGGGAGGTTCTGGTCTGTAGAGAGAGAGTCAGATAGGATTAGGATCACCCAACAGCTTGAGGCAGGACTGTTCAAACCATCTGAACACACGATTGTCTGGTTCATGGAAACCCGATCCAAACATGAAGTGATGGGAAGTGTCTCCTCAACATACTCTGCAGAAGCCTCCCTCTGCATCCAGGTGTGACTCAGCTGCAGGGCAGGGAGGCGTTGGAGCGCTGATGCTGTCCGGCCAGGCCCAGCTGCAGAGGTCCACAGTCCGTCTGGTAGTCCTCCAGCTCTGGACAAGACCCACAGGGACACTGGAGACAGAACATCAGGGTTTGCTTTGTAGGACATAGGGGTTTCAGCCAACATCTGCACTTTTAAATGATTGAAGGGCTTGAAATTCATGGACTTTTTCTTTTGTTCACCTTACCTCTATCTCTGTGGCTCTCTGTTTCAGGACAGCCATGGAGCCTTCAGGCTGCTTGACCGTGAATGCAGGAACCTCTGGCTAACCAACGAAACAATACACATGATCCTCTCTTAAAACTCTGGACAATACTTTGTCAAGTTTTTCATACCACGTTGTAATGTAACAGGTGGAACCTCTCAACCATTGTGGCGGGGAGTGCACCTTAAAGGATTCCTCCTTTATGCCAAGCAATCTCCTCGATCGATGGGTCCCCAAGATATTATGAGTGTGGTCGACCCGCGGAGAGATGCGACGCCACCGACCACCCATGGTTTCTGATGATGGGGGGGGGGACCACAAGCCATGCAGGAGGGAACAAGACATCTTCACATTCTGTCCACACATTCAGCGACTGGCTACGACCTGACCACTAAAAGAGAGCTATAATCCAACAAAGCCTGATTCAAGACTTATTCTTATTGACTCTATTCTTTGTTTTTAGTGTGCAACAATTTATAGCCCCAAGATATCTAGAGTGTTTACAGTCTGTAAAATTGTTGAATGTCTGTCGTGACGGTAAACACCTGTCTGTCAAAACTCAATGGCAGTAATGTTGTAAAAAATGCAGGCAAATGGTGCACAACTTACTTAAAAATGTGGTGTGGAATCGATAGCGCCGCCGATTCCCACTTTCAACTACCGCCAAAATCCACCTGAATTCAGGTTATGGGATGATGCATTTATAATGACCGGAGACTGAGAAAAATTGCAGATAACAAAGTATCATCGGGTGATCACCTGAAACAATTGAGCTCCTGCGTTTTACACTACAACTGGATGCATTCATAAAGAACAAATAGAAATATTGGGATCAGACATTAGGGATCATAAACGTAATGAATACATCCTCAAAGGGAATGGTTGGCAAACTTGAGGGCATACATACCTTCTCCTGCAAGAAGCTATGGAAGCCCAGAAGGGTGAGAGAATTGGAAGCAACTGGCATTGCTGCCACTTGGTGGGCTTCCTAAAGACGACAAAGAACAGCAATGTAGAAAGTTCAATCAGACCTCTCCTTCTCTGGCCCTAGTCTAATTTTATTGAACATTTTATTTATCAGGAATACCAATGAGAGGGTAATCTGTTTGCGTCCAGTAAAAATTAAATATGAAGTCGTTTTCGTTAGATGCCAAAATCGTACATATTTACCTCTAACACCTATTGACAAGGTTATCAGCAAGCCACATTGAAAGTTCCTTCAAAGAAACTTAAATTAGAAGGTTTGTATGCTGCAACAAGGACAAGTGGAAAGGTGTGTGTTTTAAGGCAGGAAGTTCTCACATCAAATAAAGATATATTATTTCCCAAACAAATTTGACTGCTCCAACTTTGTGTTCATCCAGTTCTTCCATAAATCTCAGGAAATACTTCTGTGAAAAGCTCTTTCCAATTGGTTGCAACATTGATGCGAATCGCTCTCCTATACTTCCAACCAGGTGGTGGTGAACTGCAAAAAGGAAAACAATGTGTCACATGATGGCAATTCCATTTATAATCAATAGCTACTTGCTCACTCAGTTCGATGGCATGATGATAAGTTCATGTTATAAAATAATTTAAAAAACTAGTATAAATGGCTGGGAACTTCAAATACACTCGTTCATACCTGTAAGAATCCTGTTCGAAAACCCGTAGCTTCTGAGAATTTCTGCTCTGTGAGAAGCACATGTTGATCTCCTGAGAAATGTACGTAGAACCTATACACTTTAGTGTTTACTAATCATTGGGGTCACCTGTTCCCAACATCCACTGGTCATGCGATTACTAGATCTATCTTTATAGTGTTCAGTTCAAGAACCCGTACTGACTTCTGAGGAAGTTGCACTAACGTGTGCCGCTTGTCCTCCTGGTCACATGAATGAATGAGGATGGCAGATTTCTCAAGGTCTTACAATCGCGGTTGCTAGTAACAAAACACACAATTATGTACAGCGCACACACATACACACACACATCACTGACACACACACACACACACACACGACAGACACACACACACACACACACACACACCACACACCACACACACACAGCACACACCACAATTCTCCAAGGTGTGATAAAAGCTTTTTCTACGTTATCCACTAATTATGCTATGAACGATATTGATGATTTAACCACAAGGCCAGCTGCCCAAAGAAGCTCCGCATAGTCCACGAGTTGAAATTGAGGGTCCGACCTTCTCGCTGCTGCGACTGCCTGTAACTGGCATTTTGATTGAAGTGTGTTGAGGTGCAGATTGCCATCCTGTAATATGTGAACGCAAAATGATTATTCTGTGTTAAAGGTAAAGCAGCTTTGCATCTTCAGCTCTAGTCCCTCCAGACCCAGCTTTTTTCTAACCTCCGTTTCCCTGAAAAACAGTTGAACCTTATATCCAATCAGAATGAGGTGACTATATATCTATTTGTTTATGATTAGGAAGCCCCTTTACGGTCACAGTGACATGGGAGCTATTGAAAAAAAAAACATGAAATCGATCATACAAATATTCATATAAAATAAAAAAAAAGAAGCATAAAAAGGAATGATAAAATAGGTGTTTCGAGTGTGGGCATTAATATGTGTAATTGATGTCGAATTACTGGTTCACGTGACACGAGCGCGCTATCTGAAGAGTATTTTCTAGTCAGATATTTATCTAAAAAATATAATTTAAGGACACATTAGCATCAAAATAAGTGTCTACATGAGAAGCCAATTTAATATATAAAATGTTATCATAATTTTCTCTAAAATGAGCAAGTCACAAGAAGGGAAGTACTACATACAAGGATTTGTGTAACTCTGTAATTTATTGACGGTCTATAAAGTGAACTCCCCCTGGGAAGGAGCGCTCCAGCGTCGGAGTTGCAAGTCCCCTGCTGCCCACAGGGGGGGTAACTGGATGTATCAGAAGCCGCTGGATGTCCTTCGAATATCCGTCGATAATCAACTAACTAACTTCACGCAAGTCGAATCAAAATAAAAAAAATAAATGGACTGCCTTTACTTATGTCGAAAGTGGGAAATTACATTGATCATTGAATAGAGACAGCTCATATATATAATTTTGTATAATCTAAGTCTTAGAAAGGTTTATAGGTTAGCGAACATATAAAAAAGGTTATGTGACATGCTATGGCAAAATAAAACCTCATGGAACACACAATAAACTGGTTTCCCGGACACTGAAACTGCACTCATCATTCCGGCTAGCTACTGTCCTGATTAATGAATTTATATAGGGCCTACAACTAATGTAAGCCCTTTTGTCAACTATTCCAAAGGTTGAACCCAAAAAAAATAAATTCACCTGGTACTCAATCCTGAAGCGGTGGGGCGTCTTTTCTTTCGTGCTTGAATATTTAACCGGAGCACAGGTATCCCCGGACAACCTGGGAAGTCCATGTTCACAACCTTTTTATCAGAGCTACACAGACGACAACAGACGCCATACTCCACATAGAGAGTGTAGTCGGATTATTACTGGCCAACTATAACACTTTGGAACAAGAATAATAAGTCATGTTAGATCAAACTAAATAGTCCATACATTCATTTAGACCGTTTCTTGTTCAGGAATTTTACTTTTCTTTCATACTCACACATCTCACGAGGGCTGCAGATTATATTATTGTTATTAAGACATTCTACGGTCAGTTATAGGTCGCCCTGAAAAAATAGTCTACATTGATATGTAACATATATATCTGTTATTTATATGAACAAGTGGAATTAAGTGGATATTATATATGTACAAGAGTTATGAAAAAGATCCATAATTAAATAAGGTGTTGACTCTCCACATCAAGTAACATACGTAAGCATAAAATAGATCATTTACGACCATCAGATGTAAAAACGCTTGATGCATCTTATCGGACACACACTAAATAACTGATACATCTGCGGAAGAACAAAGAATCATTATTACAAAGATCGCACATAGATAAGACTCGTAGCTTGCACTGTATACTCAACATGATGAAAGCACCTCCCAGATGAAAGATCTTAATGGATATCAATAAATGACTACTGATCATGAATTGCATCTCTGATTTAAGCTCAATCAGTTCGATGATCATTGTCACTTCAGACTAGTCAGATCTAGCATTCAGTGCGAGCCGGTCAGAAACAAGTTTCCCTTGTGCATACCACACATCAGAACAAATCAGTTGGCCTTTAAAGGGTCGCAACCAAAGTTAGTTTCACCAGAAAAGAATATCCATCCAGTCTGTCCGGAATGACGTACACCACAGGTTGAAACAATGCTCCCCCGAGAGCTCTCCCAAAAAATAAAAGTAACAACGCCACACATTGTTGCATCTGCCGCGTGTCTCCTCCACTTGCACGCACCATGAACGGGCTGGGCTCAATAATTACAGTTTATGTGTCGGCGCGACTGCGGCCAGACGTGCACGGGTCGATCTAAGCCTAATTCACACTACTGCAAATGATCGATTATCTGATGAATATTGAAGAAGAAGTGTAGAAGAGACAGAGTGGAAATTAGGTGGGGAATGGCATGTTCGACAAATTAGTTTCCACCCGAGAAGGAAACCATCCAAGTCTGGTAGGAATGATAGCCGTTACGACCCGAGGTGAACAATGCCTCCGAGGCCGATCTACTTGGAGTCAGGATCGAGGGGTCCAGGTGTTTCAGGCGCCCACCACCAGTTCAGGCTCCCGTCACCAGGACGTGATCTCCCTCACCCTCCCGCAGGAGCGCGGCCTTGGCGGCGACGCTGGGCTTCCCGTCGCTCCCGTGTGTCCTCGCGTCCCGGACAGGAGACGTGGTACCGCCTGAGCGACACTGCATGGCGCTCAGGATGCAGGGAGACCAGCGCGCGCGGGGCAGTCGTGCCTGGTCGGGGGGTGGACGAGTCCGGCGCACTTGGAGCAGGCTGCGCAGCTCCTCTCACTTGTTCTGGCAACCGCATCAAATTTGTCCACCGACGCAGTCAGGTCCCTGCTGGTCTGTGGGAC
The DNA here is from genome assembly GCA_900291075.1 of Melanogrammus aeglefinus. Classification (NCBI taxonomy): domain Eukaryota; kingdom Metazoa; phylum Chordata; class Actinopteri; order Gadiformes; family Gadidae; genus Melanogrammus; species Melanogrammus aeglefinus. The sequence goes on along the minus strand of OLKM01005017.1, from coordinate 2,468 downwards.
GAGACACACTGTTAATCATCATTTTATGAACATCTAAAAAATTTCTGCATGATTTCAGTTCTATTACGGGTGCAGAGCGTTGCTCAGTGATACTCGGCAGAACACGCAAAGTCCAATTGACATGGCTCAACAGGATAGATCGTATTGACTTAAACCAAACCAAGCACTGCTCAAAGAGTGATCAAGCTAGCAGGAAAACAACTTCTAATGGTTGATTAATTCATGCATGATAGTGGGTGGGTGTGTGTCCTTACCCATAGTTGTTTTAGCATGGCTGCCGGGTCTTCCTTCCTGTGACGGAACAACAACACTCTCGCAACGGGGCACTGCAAACAGCCAATACACTAGTTGATACTGCTGATAGTCTAACCGAATTTCATGGATTGGATTGGATAAACCCCACTCCTGCTCAAGGTGAATCAACATTTAAGACGTATATCAATTATATGCTATGTGAAAAAAAGACTATCGAGTTCTGCATCTAAATTCACCATACACCTCACCTGTACCGCTCATGACGCAATCCCTAGATACTTTTGACGCAAACCTCTGGAGAGAAAGGCGAAGTGTCATTACGCTCTGGAGGGCCGCCGTGGACTGACGTCCATCGAGAAAGTGGGGTTTACCGACTCTGAGTAGCACTGCGGGTGCTCTGCGGACCTTTGCACTTTGGCGCAGCGATGCATGGAGTGTGGTTTATGCTGGCCTTAAGAGAACGATTCGCTCCGCTCACCTGCGTTCCTCTCGCAGCGCACCGCTGCTCTGGACACAGCTTCACGCAAGCCTGCAGTGCTGCGTTGGATTGAGCAGACTTCCAGAAAGTAGGTGACCTCGCCGTTCTGATTCAGCGTCTGGGTGCACCGACCACTACCGCGTGTCAGCCCTGCAACACCAAGGTTTTTCCCAACTTGCATCAAGGTGTATCTTTCGAAACTTGCAGATGCCGACACCTCTCCACTGCTATCTGCATATGTGCATGAGGGAAGTCTTTAGTTATTTTTATATAATATCGGCCAATCACTTCCAACAAGGCAGAGTATGGATGTAAACAGGGAGTAGGCATTAGTGATTCGTAAGAACGCCCAGCTATCAAGTTGTAGAAAGCCATGTAAACTATGGAATGATTGAAATACTAATATTTATATTTCAAGAGTGGCGTCAGCCACCCTTGCTACACATGTGTGGAGAGGTGTGTGTTTGTGGCTCCTCTCTGACCACACAACTGCCTTACAGAGGTCTTTCCTATTAGAGTTCCTCAGGACTGAAAAGGAGTCCAGTACTGACGTCATTGAAAGAAGTGTGGGTGTACACCTGTTGTAGCATGATGGGGTCGTTTGGGGGTTAAGAGTGAATGCTGAGAGGGTGATCCTACTCCGGAGTGTCTCTCGAGTAGGTGGAGTGTGGATGTGCGTCGGACTAGTTCGGAGAGTGTCTGGTAGGAGAGTTAGAGTCAGATAGGATTATGATTCTGAGCCAGAACAGAAAGGATAAAAGAGTCTAGCTTTGAGGCAGGGGCAATAGTTTCAACCCATGCTGGAACCACGCGATTTCTGTCATGGAAAACCGATCCAATACATGAGGTGATGAAGTATCGCTCCAACATACTACTGCAAAGCCTGCCCTGCAGCAGGTGATGACTCAGCTGCCAGGGCCCCAGCGGCAGGCGTTGAGCCTCTTAGCCTGCTCCGGCCCAAGGCCCAGCTTGCAGAGGCCACAGTTCCGTCTGGTAGTCTCCCAGCGTCTAGGAAAAGCCCGCAGGGAAACTGGAAGACAGACATCAGGGTTTTGCTTTTGTAGAGGTACATAGGGGTTTCAGCAACATGCTGCACTTTAGAATGTTAATTGAGGCTTGAAATTCCCATGGACTTTTCCTCTCTCTCGTTCATTAACCTCTATCTCTTTGGCTCCCTGTTTTCCAGGACAGACATGAGCCCTTCAGGCTGCTGTGACCGTGAATGCAGGACCTGTGGCTAACCAACGAAACAATAGCACATGATCCTCTCTGTAAATATCTATATATATAGATTGAACCAAGTTATGAATAGACTTGTGTCAAGCTTTTTCATACCACTCTTGAATGTAACCGGGGGGGTGCGAACCCTCTCAACATTGGTGCGGGGTTGGCCACCTTAAAGATCCTCCTGTTACTGCCACAAGCAAATCTCCTCGATGGTGTCCCCAAGAATATGAGTGGGTCGACGCCGAAGATCGACGCGCCACACACCCACTGGTTGTCCTGATGGGAGGGGAGACCACAAGCCATGCAGAGGCGAACAAACGACATTTCACATTCTGTCCACAACATTCATGGACTGGTACGACCTGAACCACGTAAAAGAGGAAGGCTAATAATCCCCCAAGCCTGATCAAGACCTTATTCGTAATTGGCTCTATCTTTGTTTGTAGTGTGCAACAATTTATAGCCCCAAGATTCTAGAAGTGTTAACAGTCGGTAAAATTTGTTTGAA
>OLKM01005016.1:0-18895 GCA_900291075.1 Melanogrammus aeglefinus | reverse complement strand
CTAACTGGTTCTTAATCGCGCGCACATTGTTATTCTTGTTTGTGCGCTTTCTCTCTCCGTCCACAAGAGCTCATTGCTTCCTTCTCTTCCATATTGCAGTCCCCAATGAACTTTTATTTGTTATTTGATCTTACTACGAATCTCACGGCACTCCGGATAGTTACAGCACTCACACACACCACACGCCCACACACCGCACCACGCAACAACGCACAACAGCATAATGTAAAAGCATGGGTCTCCGTCCGTGTTGATAGCCCTATTATTAAAATAGCCCTACAAAAATTGGTCAAGTGAAATTGTCCTATTTTTCCATTACTCTGACATAAATTGCTTGATAGGATTGACACGAAACAGCGACACATAGGACCCTAGCCACGCATATCAAAAGAAACCACATCGACCAAAACAGGACGGCGTCATGTCTAGTCTATCTTTTGTGTTGCACCGATCAAATTGAGGGGTAGGAGCTTTATCATTAAAAAAAAGCGACGGCTCACCTGGCCCAATCAGCCCTCATGAAGGACGCCGCAGCCAGCACAATGGCTAAATTCTGAATAATTGCATATAATAATTCATGAGGAATTAATAATCAATGAGAATTAAGTATAGGAGACTGTTCACGGTTAAAAGTATAACCTAGATGTCTTCTCCTGGTAATGATTTACTTTACTGAAATTTGACTCTTGTTTGTTCAAACACAGACAACTATTCAAAAATGTAAATGCTTTCTGCCCTATTTTGTGTCTCAGAAGCAAAATGCGCGGAGTGTTGAAAACCGAAAACTAACATTGCCGCCAGGCTGGCTGACTTGAGTTGAGCAGCAAATAGCCATAAATTTAACTTAAATATTGTACCTACTAAATTAGAAGTAGGCCTAGGCTAGTGTTAGGCTACGTTGTTGTTGTGTGATTTTCCTACTTGCCTACAGTAGATTCTGCGCCTCTGAACCGCACTACACTGTTCTGTAATAGAACCTAACACTATCGACCAGATCACAATGAACACCCACCCGGACTTCTTTTTTCTTTTTTTTTTATTTTCTTGATTTTGATTTTCGGCAAACCGAAAATCGTTTTACTTCGTTTTGCGGACCAGGGGGATACTCGTATTCTCGCATTGGCGTAGCATTAACTCCTGCATATTGGCCTGATGCGCACCTGCTAAGGTAGTTCAGTCAGTTGTTTAGATTCTCTGCCCGAGCCCGGAGCCTCCACCCGTTGTACCAGCCACTATCCTTCGCGGCCGGACCGTTTTATTTTTATTTATCATTTGTTTTATTGGCCTAATCTGAGGAGAGAAATCTAAATGGCCACTCGTATTACACGGTTCTTCTTAATGCCCGTGGGACGCTCCTTTCACTCCATCGGGTAGTCCCGGTGCACGTGTCAACCCCAGTGTCTTCCGTTGCTAAGCGACGACACCGTCTTTGCGGACAATTATTTTCTCTGACGGATCAACGGCTATACGAATGGCCAAAAAAACTTGTATGCCCCCCCCCTTAAATAAATACGTATTCGCAGAAATTATTATTATTATTTATTATTATTATTATTATTATTGTTATTTATTATTCAACTTGACATGTGTTTTTAACAGGCGAGTGGTGGAGGGATGGACGATAGGTCGCGCCCAACCGGAAGTGAGCGTTCGCGCTGGGTGCTCTTGACAAAAAGCCAACGGCGTTTTCCATTGGGTTTTGGATTATTGCCAGAAAAATTTTGCCATCTTTGAAGCACCTCCTCAAAAAGCTTGAAAGATAAATAAAAAATAACCTTGCCTCCAAAGAACGAATGTAAAACCAATGCATCTGGATCAGACAATTCAACGTGCTCCACAAACCGATACTGAGAGAGAGAGGAGTGAGGACATGAGAGACGATGTGAAGGAAAATCAGCACAATTAGAGAGTCTAACGCGGGAGTTGAGAGCCCCGGAACCCAGAGGGACGAGCGATGAAAGACGAGGTAAGCACAGTCGACGAATCGAGTGTGACATACGGTGGACGGGCTCGAAAGCCAGATGACGACAGAACCGCCCTACGCCTCCGGCTCCACGGGAGACCGGTACCGATGCAGATCCGAGAGAGAGAGAGAGAGAGAGAGAGAGAGAGAGAGAGAGAGGAGAGAGAGCAGTCAGACGAGAGAGAGAGGAGAGATAGAGCAGAGAGAGAGAAGAGAGAGAGAGGAAGCCTTCAGAAAGGGGTGGCGCAAGGGACAGTGCGCCCTCAGTCTATGTTTTATGCCCAAACCACAAATGCTATACATGTTTCAACGACCGTCAGGTTGCTAGGGACGGCGGACGAATGTAGTGGCGTGCCAGGAAGTGGATTTCAATGGTCAGATAACAGATGTTGTTTATTTTTAACGATAATGAATGGAAAAGTTATGGTCGACTATAGACTGAATATTTACAACGAATATTTGTATATATATAATATATTTTAATATTTAATTAATTAAATACAAAAACGGCTTTAAACATGTGACATGCCTTTGGCCTTTTCTTTTCAATGGGCCTGCGTCAACGTCACGTCACTCTCGGCAAACCACGTTTGTTAAAGGCGGTGTCACGTTAAAATTGTACCGGGGGTGATGACGTAACGATGACGTAGGCCGGTACAATTTTCGCCCCCGGTACAATTTTAACGTGACAGCGGCAATGGAGCTGCCGTAAATTGTGTTGTTTTTGTCGTAAACGTTAGCTTTCCTAACCGCGCTAGCTTGGTTAGGAAATATAGATATTCCATGAAAATATCTGCCCGTAACGGGGCAAACAAGGTGTCCTTTGACATCCAAATTTTTTTTCTTTAACGTTCCCCCGGAAGGGCAATTGCACGGTGCCAACTGACCATATTGACTATAGTTTCAGCCCGGAGCAGCTCTGACGCGGTAGCTAATTAAGCTGTCGATTTTGGAGGCCTTGTATTCCAATAATGACCAGCTATTGATTTGGTCCCGATTGGTATTTTCTTGCAAAATGACATGTTATTTAGCATTCTACATTAGCGGAGCTGAGTCCAATGAGAATTCAAGCTCGACCTTGTGCCACACCGCAGTCCATGTCCTAGACCATAGGCTGTACCTGTAAAATTACAGGGGCCGTTTTGGTAGATGTAGGGGCCATGTAGGGGCCGTTGAGTGTCATGCTTCGGTGTCATTGACTCAGCTCAATTGTAGCATTGATAAATAACATGACATTCTCACAACTTTTTATCGGAAAGCAAGATCAAAGCTGGTCGATTATTGATTAAGGCCCTTCCATTTGCGGCAGCTTAATTACATACAACATGTGAATGTGTTCATGTGTGGCCCATGTCTGCAATCGCCTGGGAAGCGTACAGATGTTGAAGATCTTGTTGCCCTTATTACGCCCACTGCCCCTACAAGAAATTACTCAGGCAGTCTCCATCTCGTTTGCACCTCACCCAGCGGCTCGCTGCCAGATTTTGGCCTTGCAAGTTCTACCCAGACCCTACACCCTAGCCATTCCAACATGCATATCTGAGAATCAGCCTCTCTTTAATAATGACACAAAAAGTTATGAAGAGAAATGCACATTTAACTTTTGTTATCTCATAAGCGCATGGTCTGGTCCTGTTGCACCTTTTTAGACCCCAGATTTTCAAAAACTTGGCCACAGGCCAGCTGTGTCTACTCACCTTAAGCCACAATGTACACTCCATCCCACAAAAAGTGGGACTAGAAACTAACCTCTTGTCTTATGTACATATCTGTACTGTTGGAGGTCACGCCCTTTTCGCCTTTTCGAGATAGCTAGGGATGCTAAATGTTTACACACATTTCCCGGGTCCCCCGAGAACAACATATCCGAGATTTGAAGTTCTAGCCCTTAGAGAAAAAGATTTCCTCAAATGGACTGTTCATTTGGACAAAGCCCTCAGAGTGTTGCCTGCAAGACCTAATGGTTCAGAATGTGGTGAAAAAACAGTTTTTGAGATAGGAAGGTCCTACCGCCCTGAAATTTGAATACCTTATTCTAGGGCCTAACTGGGACCCCCGTACCGAAACTTGGACCGGTCGGACCCCGAGGGCAGGAAGGGGGGGCCCTTCCTGCCCAAAACTTGGCCCCCCCTCGAGGCCCCCCCTTTCTGCCCTCGGGGTCCGACCGGGCCAAGTTTCGGTACGGGGGTCCCAGTTAGGCCCTAGAATAAGGTATTCAAATTTCAGGGCGGTAGGACCTTCCTATCTTCAAAAAACTGTCTATGAGGGGTCAAAAGGTCAAAAGGAGCCGCACCACGCCGCTATATAGAGATAACAAAAAGTTAATGTGCATTTCTCTTCATAAACTTGTTGTCATTATTAAAGAGAGCCCTGATTCTCAGATATGCATGTTGGTTGGCTAGAGGTGTAGGTCTGGTTAGTAGTAACTTTCAGGCCAAAAATCTTGCCAAGCGAGCCGCTGGGTGAGGTGCAACCGAGATGGAGGCACTTGCTGAGTAATTTCTTGTAGGTTGGCGAAATAGGGCCAAACAAAAGATGGTCCTTCAACATCTACGCTTCCAGGCGATTGCAATGGTGCCACACACTGAACAACATTTCACAACACGTTGGTAGTATTAAGCTGACCGAATTGGAGGCCTTCATCCAATAATGACCAGCTATTGATTTTGCTTTCCGATAAAAGTCTGTGGACAAATGACCATGTTATTTTAGCATCTACACATTGAGCTGAGTCCAATGACAGCCAAGTATGACACTCCACGGCCCCTACATGGCCACCCTACACTACACGGCCCCTGTATTTTTAGCTCCCTACATGTTACACCTATGGTCTAGGACATGATCTCGGTGTTGGCACAAGGTCGAGCTTCTGTGATCTCATTTGGACTCAGCTGCTAATGTAGATGCTAAATAACATGTCATTTGTCAGAAAACTCAATCGGGAAGGCAAATCTATAGCTGGTCATTATTGATAAAGGCCTCCAAAAATAACAGGCTAATTACTACCCTGAAACTATAGTCAAATATGGTCATGTATGGCACCGTTGCAATTGCCTCGAAACGTAGATGTCAAAGGACACGCTTGTTGCCCCGTTACGGGGCAGGATATTTTCATGGAATATCTATCATTTCCTAACCAAGCTTAGCCGGGTTAGGAAAGCTAACGTATCGACAAAAACCAACACCAATTTACGGCAGCTCCAATTGCCGCTGTCACGTTAAATGTCCGGGGGCGAAAATATTGTACCGCGCCTACGTTCATCGTTTTGTTTACATCCTGACAACATGTTTCCAACGACGAAATAACATAATACAGATAGCGGATCGCTATCTGTGATTATTGATAGATAGCGAGTAGACAATAGTTTTTACTTTTTGATATTTGATATTTGTAATGTATTTATAATTGTTTAATCGAAACATAAAAAAAGTGCGCGCGAAACGGGCGATCGCGTCAAATGGACATGCTATGCTTTGCGCGGTCAGATGAACATTGACTTGTATGTCATTTGACGCGATCGCCGTTTCCGGGGCAATTTTTTTTATTGTTTCGAACTTAAACAATAAAATACAATACAAATATATGAAGTAAAAAACAAATGTTATCGCTATTTCATCATATACAGATAGCGATCCGCTATCTTTATTATGTTATTTCGTCGTTTGGAAACAATGTTTTCTCTGCATCGCGTCGTCTGGCTTGCCGGGGCAGGTTGTCAGGATGTAAACACAACGATGATGTTAGGCCGGTACAATTTTCGCCCCCGGTACAATTTTAACGTGTGACACCGCCTTTAACAAACGTGTTTGGCCGAGGAGTGAACGTGCGTTGACGCAGGCAGCCCATTGTAGAAAGAAAAGGCCAAAGTGTTTAAAGCCGTTTATGTATTTAATTTAATGAATATTATTTAAATAAATTATATATAAATACAATTATTCCATTGTAATATCTCTATCTATAAGTAGACCATAACTTTATATTTAATTATCGTTATAACAAGATCTGTATCTGTGCCATTGATAATCCACTACCTGGCCCACAACTAGATCGTTCACGTCCCTAGCAACCTGACGTCGTTGAAATCATGCTAGGAGACCATAAAACTAACTATCAAACTAAAGATCAGGACCATTCATTTGACTGAAGATTATGACAGTAAAAAGTATATTTCTCGCCAGGAAATGTTATTAGAAACACGTTTAATATATATATATATATATATATATTATATATATATATATATTATTATTATATATATATATATATATATATACACACATACATACATACATACATACATACATACATACATTACATACATACATACTAATATATATATATATATATATATATATATATATATATATATATATATATATATATATATATATTGCAGTATACGTAACCATTTCCCCAAATGCTGGGAGAACGACGTATCGACCCCTGTTGGTGCTATTCCTCCATCATTTAAGATGGGCGGAAGAAACGTGTATAGCATTTTGTGGTTTTGGCATGAAACATAACTAGGGCGCACTGTACTATCTGCGCACACCCTTTCTGAAGGCTCTCTCTCTCGCTCTCTCTCTCTTTGTCTCCTCCTCTCTCTCTTTCTCTCTCTTCGTATCGTTTTGTGGAGCACGTTAATTATCTGAGAAGAATGCACTCCCATTTACATTGTAATTCTTTGGGTTTACATTTCGTTCTTTGGAGCAAGGTTATTTTTATTTATTTTCAGCTTTTGAGGAGGTGCTTCAAAGATGCAAATTTTTCTGGCAATAATCCAAAACCCAATGGAAAAACCCGTTGGCTTTTTGTCAAGAGACAACCCAGTGCGCCGCTCACTTCCGGGTTGTGGCCGACATACGTTCATCCCTCCACCACTCTCCTGTAAAAAACACATGTTCAAGTTGAAATGATGATAATAATAATAATAATAATAATAATTATATAATAATAATATAATGTATAATGATAATGATATAATAATAATAATAATTAATAATAAATCTGCCAATGAGTATTTATTTAAAGGGGGCGGGCATACAAGTCTTTTGGCCATTCGTAGTGTTGATCGGCAGAGAAATAATTTGTCCGCAAAGACGGTGTCGTCGCTTAGCAACGGAAGACACTGGGGTTGACACGTCACCGGACTACCCATGAAGTGAAAGGAGCGTCCCACGGCCTTAAGAAGAACCGTTGTTAATACGGAGTGCATAGATTTCTCCTCGATTTAGGCCAATAAACAAATGATAAAATAAAAATAAAAACGGTTCCGGCCCGAGGATAGTGGTGGTAAAACAACGGGTGGGGCGCTCGGCGCTCGGGCAGAGAATCTAAACACTGACTGGAACTACTTAGCAGGTTGTCCATAGGCCAATATCAGCGAGTTAATGCACGCCACATCAGAATTACGAGTATTCCCCCTGGCCGCAAACCGAAAAAAACGATTTTCGGTTTGCCGAAAATCATATCAAAAATTAAAAAAAAGAAAAAAAGAAGCCAGGTGGGTGTTCATGTGATCGGCGATAGTGTAGGTCTATTACAGAACAGTTAGTGGCGTTCAGAGCGCAGAATCTACTGTAGGCTACCGAGGAAAATCACACAACACAACGTAGGACACATTAGGCCTAGGCCTACTTCTATTTAGTAACAATATTTATTAATTTAGGCTATTTGGCTGCTCCAACTCAAGTCAGCCCAGCCTGGCGACATTTAAGTTTCGGTTTTCAAACTCCGCATTTTCTTGAGACAGACAGAACATTAATTTTTGAATAGTGTCTGTGTTAACAAACATTCAATCAGTGAAGTAAAAAATCATTAACAGAGAAGACATCAGGTTAACCTTACCAGAACATCTCCTAACTTTAATTCTCATTTAATTATTATTTCTCATAGAATTATTATATATCATTATTCAAATTAGCCATGTGCCTGCGCGTTTCCCTGATTGGCCAGGGTAAGCCTGGCTTTGTTTATGATAAGCCACGCCCCTCAAATTGATCGGGCACACAAAACAGCTCCCAAGTGACCCGTCCTGTTTTGTCGATTGTGTTTTTTATGCGTGGCTTATGTGTTCCTGTTCTGTGTTCAACCTATCAATCAATTTTATGTCAGATGTGTAGAGGAAAAAATAGGCACAATTTCACTTGACCATTTCTTTGTAGGCTATTTATATATTAGGCTATCAGACGGAACGGAGACATGCTTTCCATGATGTTTTGTGTGCTTTGTGTGTGCGTGTGCGTGTGCGTGTGCGTGTGTGCGTGTAACTACTATCGATCCGTAGATCGTAGTAAGAAATCAAATAAAACAAATATAAAAGTTCATTGGATCAATTGAGAAGAAAGAGCATGAGCTCTTGTGGCGGAGAGAGAGAAAGCGGCACAAACAAAAACAATGCGCATTAACCAGTTATTATGTCCCTTGGCTTTAGTGAAAACAACGTCACACAAATACCTCTGTTTTCCAATACAAACAATCCAATACCCCCCGCACCACTACTACTTCCACAACGTTCCCTGGCACATAGGCCAGAACAAGATAATAGTGGGTAGGGTACAATAACATCAAGCACATACCATTTCTAAAAAGAACAGATGAAGCAGCTACCTTGTTTCCTTCGCGGTTTGCCTACGGAGCAGCCCAACCTGCATTTTAGTATATCCGTGAATTTGTTACAATTTCTCAAGAATCAAAGGCGAAAAGTAGAACACGGGTTGGCCAAAAGCTGTCGTGGTATTGTACTGGTTAATCACAGACAATTTTTAAAGTAGAAACGGGTGGGCCAAAAAGCTGTCACATTCGCAGACAATTTCAATATAACACATACATATCAATGATTCTGTTACGGAGCTCCTTCAGGGACGTTAGGAGGAACGCTGCCGGACAGAACCTTAGTTTGGAAGTCGTGCTCAGTGACACGACAAATACTTCCAATTGAGATACATGAGCTTGAAAATTGTGCTTCTGGACACGAAAATTTTGAAAATACGTGTCGCTGATCACGAAAAATAGATTAAATAACGTGACAGTGTCACGAATTTTTGTGAGACCGGGTTGTATAGACACAAACATTGCACTGCATCCTCCAAATATGTAGTCTTCAGAAGACCAGGTCATTTCAACCCGACAACCAAATACCTTTACAGATCCGTTGGTTCCTCTCTGCCTGCTTTACCTGACATACCAATGATGTAAGATATGACTGCAAGGTATGGATGATGCGAGTGCCCAGGAAGTGTTAAAGGCCAAGCCACATCTTGTTTGAATATGTTTTATGTCCTTGGGGGACACCAGAGGAAGAAGACAAACAGCCTGTTTAAATGCCTGGTATTTCAGGTAAACACCTGCCAGGTATGTTGTGTTCTTTGCATCGTACATGCTGCTGGCGACAGACCTTATGAATTCTACAAGGTCAGAACAATCAGGAAAAACAACTCACTTGCTGAAAGTTTTAATGTGGAGTTTAATTTGCTTTTAATTTATTCAAATTTTAATCGCTTTGGATGCACTCCTTTGCAATTTATAAACTGTCAAAAATATCACCTTGATGACAGTTGTTTACAACTGCAAATATTGATGTGTCTCTCAAAGAGATAGACAGGCTGTGTGTGTTTGTGAGCGTGTCTGCTTGCGCGTGTGTGTTAACATGTGCTTGTGTGTGTGTATTTGTGTGTGTGTGTGTGTGCATGCGTCTGTGTGGCGTGTGTGTCTTAGCATGTGCTTGTGTGAATGTGTGTTTGTGTACATTTAGCAGACACTTTTATCTTCCAAAGCGACTTACATTGTTTAATTGTTTAATACACACCGACGGCAGAGTCAACCATGCAAGGCGACAGCGAGCTTGTCAGGAGCAATTTGGGTTAAGTGTCTTGCTCAGGGACACATCAACACTCAGCTAGGAGGAGCTGGGGATCAAACTAGCAACCTTTAGGTTACAAGACAACTGCTCTACCTTCTGAGCTAAGCCGACCCCACATAGTATGCGTATGTTTGAGTGTGCGTGCGTGCATGCATTTGCATGTGTGTGTGTGTTTGTGTGTGCCGACCCCACATAGTATGTGTATGTTTGAGTGTGTGTGTGTGTGTGTGTGTGTGTGTGTGTGTGTGTGTGTGTGTGTGTGTGTGTTGTGTGTGTGTGCTGTGTGTGTGTGTGTGTGTGGTGTGTGTGTGTGCATGCATTTGCATGTGTGTGTGTGTGTGTGTGTGTGTGTGTGTGAATGCATGTGCGTGTGTGAGTGTGTCTTATGTAACGGTCTTGTTCTAATTGCTAGAGATTGTCTGTAACCCTAAGGCTGTTGTCTGCCAATTTGCTACTAAAGGGATTTTCAAATGTAATAATGATAAATAACACATGCACATGAATTGCCAACAATGACTCAAACACACACACACACACACAGAGATTTTATTGTATGTCTCAGTGGTCGACATATTGTGTGTCTGCAAGTTTGATGTGTGGTGTGTGTGTGTGCGTGTGCTCGCGTGTGTTTGTATACATTCCCCCAGGGGCCTGTACCACCTGGTCGGGACCAGCTTTTCGGCTTATGGTGCATCCACACCAAACGCGTTTGGGGCGGGAGGGGCGGTCACTTTGCATACAAAGTCAATGCACAGATGCGAATGGACGCGAATGCTTCTTGCGCGGCGCGAACGATACGTTTGGTGCGGCGCGAAAGACGCGAAATTCGCAAGCGAAATTCGCTTGAGTTGAAATATTATCATCTCACGCGAAAACTTTCGCGTTGACGCTTTGAAGCGAAAGCCAATCAGCGTTTGACACTCACTCTGACGTCATGACGTCAACGGTCGCTCATGGAAAACAAACAATGGACGACCCAACTGATCGTAGCAGTTTGCCGGCACCTTGGTACTCTCTACGACACCAGCCTTTACTGCCCCTCCCCTCACGCGGCGCGAATACTTTCACCGCGCCGCATTACTGGGGCACATTCACCCCCGCGGTGATTTACACGCGATTCGCGCGGAGCAACGCGAATTTTCGCGTTTGGTGTGGACGCTGCATTAGTCTAGCCGGAGATCGGCTACTTAAATCGGCGTGCGCAGCTTCCTAGCCCCTCCTCCGACAATGGCGTCACCATTTTTGGGTGTGCCCGTGGACCTCGGCGCACTTAATCGTACAGGCGTCTCTCCGGAGACAGAGGGTTTTTCGGGACAGAACTGATCCCTTGGCATTTTCTGACGATGTTCTTTATGAGAGATACAGATTCTCATCAGAGGGTATTCGTTATCTGATCGTCCTTGTTGGACCGTATGTAGGCAATGCGACACAAAGAAGCCGTGCACTTACTGTTGCACGTGTGTTGTGTCGTGTTTCACTTGCGGATTTTTGCCACGGGCACATATTTACATGCAGTTGGTGATGCAGAAAATATTGGCAAAAATACGGTGTGCCGTGCTATATGCAAGGTTATATGTTTGTGGCGTTTCCCAGCTTCTTGCCCAGTCAAATTGTCAAGGAAGGATTTTACACACTTTCAGGTAAAATAAAACCTCCTGAGTGGAGGTAGCGCGTCAGTCTTGAATTTCTGCGTGCGGGATATTCGTCTCCCAAGTGATGTGCATTTATGTGTAGCTTAAAATGTCCCAATTCTTATGTCATATGGAATAGGACTTATTCACTAAAGGTTACGGAATAATGCCCAGTGTGTACACGTTTGCATTTGTAACATTCTACATAATCCCTTTATAGGATTCCCCAAACTGATTGGAGCAATTGACTGCACCCATGTCCCCATCACTGGACCTTTAGGGGAACATGAGGCTGACTTTGTCAACAGAAAGTCAACCCATAGCATCAATGTGCAGGTAAAGTAGGCCTATTATCTGGGCTATAGGCCTATCATATGGGAAGTGAAATTGCATAGCCTACTAAAACTGTTATATGCTTCATAATGGCCCAACTATTGTAACAGAAATGCCGTTTTCAGATGACTTGTGACCATCAACTCATGGTTACCAGTGTGGATGCCAAATGGCCTGGCTCGGTCCATGACTCCCGTATTTTTCGGGAGTCAAGTCTTTGCCGACTGTTTCAGCAAGGTGTGGCGCAATACACAAGATCACTAACTGTAAATGTTGATTAAGGCACTGATCACATGATGGAAGCCCGCCACCGTCTCCCCAGGTGGGAATTATTGATGGAATTATTGTTGGGAGCAGAGGCTATGCCTGCATGCCGTTCTTAATGACACCATACGGTGACCCACAGAGTCCATCGGAGGCACGGTTCAACAGGGCCTTAAGCACATGCCGGGTGAGGATCGAGATGACTTTTGAAGTCATCAAGGCCCGCTGGAACTACCTCCGTGGTTTGAGGGTCAAGCCGGAGAGGGAAGCCAAATTATCACGGCATGTGTGGTGCCCGTGCTCCACAATATTGCCACAATTCGCAAAGAGAGAGCCCCACAAGTGCCATTGGTGGCAAATGATGTTGTGGACCCCATCACGGTGGATCATCCCACAGGAACGGCGGTCAGACGGGCCATCGCTAACCAGTTTTTTGGTTAGTTTTGTTTCGTTTAGTTTTCCTCTTGGAAGGATGCGTTTGTTTCTTTTTTAGGGCTGGGCAAGTCAACGTGTTAATTACGCAATTTATTTAACGGGATTATTCCAAATTGACGCATGTTCTCTTTTGCAGCCTATTTTTTTTTCATTTGGATTTCCCAAGATCTTGCCCACAGAATGTCAACGTATCAGAATTGATTTTAGTTCCACTTACTATACATTCAATTACACTTGCAGGGTCCTGCCTTTTTACAATTCCCTAATCTGTGGTGTTCCGTAAATTTCATATTTAACCCACACACTGGGTGAAACTCTCTAGATCACTTGGTCTAGATTTTGCTTATAAGTGAGCTACATTTGGTAGGAATGTTAATGTGTCATTCCATTTGATAATCTCATAACTTCATTGTGACTTTTGTTCAATAAATATTATGGACGGAAAAACATTTGCTTGTGTTCAATTATTTTATTTAAGACGTCGCATCGCCATGCAGTTGCTGTGAAAGTAGAAAAAATAACATTTCAGTAGTCAGTCGAGCTTAACCAAAGAATATCTAAAAATAGCCTACCCTCTCGAGGAGCTGGATCTCGATCTTCAATTTTTTTTTCACTAAGACTTTTATGTCGTTGTCCAGCTCCAAGTTGCGCTTGTACAGCGCCCTTGTAGTGTCTCTTCCAATCTAAAGAAATGATGGGTTAAAATCGTAATTCAGTTACCATAGTCAAAGCCTTGTGGCGCACTTTACAAAAATAAAAACCTTGTCTGTCCCTCGAGAAGGCCTTGAGGAGGTTGAGGTGGAGGTGGATGGCCCATCGAATGCCATTTCCCTCTATAGAATAAATGATCAAAAGGAAGAGTCATGTGAAACAGTTACAGCACTGCTCGGTTGAGTTTCCCCATTGTGATGGCTCTTTAGAAAGTTCAAAGGTGGCCCCACGTTCAACGTACATTAACCAAGTGCCGTGTTGTCCATTATCCCCTACATAACCGCTATGTCAGTGACTCAATTAGGCCTAGGTATTTTTTATTCTACAGATTCATATTATAGCTGTGAGAATTGTTAAGAAAAATCACCTCCATAGTCGCCCTGGAGTCACAGGCCGACAGAGTCTCCTGCAAGAATCAGGAAACCTATTATAGGACATTCTTTCCAAAAAATTAAACATTTAGAAGAATACCTGACACTGCTTTGATAGTTATATACCTCTGATTGGAGATTGATTGTGGGCGGCTCCTCCAAAATAATGTTTGTACCTTCAACTAAAAATGACAACGATTAATTTACACACAATCAATTCACATTTGATTAGCAAGACTATTATTTATGTCCATTGCCAATACATGAATACATACTTGTTACAAGCGCCTTGGATGTCGAGGCAGTGGGGTCAGAGGACATCCCCCTTCCACTCCCACCATCATCAGCCGACCTTCGTCGTTGGCGAGAGCCAGCTCCTCCGATGTGTTGAAGGGCGGTGGAGCTGTCCCCCTCCCAGTTGTATTCATTGTTTTCTTTTTATTTGCTACAGGTAATCAACATGAGATTAAAGGTTGGAGCCTAGGCCATTGCAAATCATAGGCTAGATTCACCTGAAATTATTAAAATGGATGCTTACAACTTACCACATTGAATCATGTTTTTAAATTTATTTTTGACTTGGCCCCATGTTCGTAGGTGCGTGCTGGCACCACATCTATGGGGGTGAAAGGCATGATGATAGGCCTACATGATATCTTTTAGACAATATGCAGAAGATCTTTTCACTTACGAATTAACACGGTCGGCTATTTTTTGCCAGCACGCAACCCTAGCCTTATTATGGGCAACCGTGTTCCCACTGGCTGTAATTTGTTGCTTGAATTCCTCATACGAATTCATAATGATGCACTGCTCGTCCTGAGTAAAATACACCGCTCTCGCTCGATCCATTTTGCGTAAGGGTGAGTTAAATGACGCGATAAACGCCCCTTTTATGTGAACGCGCATTGAACCTAAAGCGGAAAACCTGGTTCAACTAATTTAATCTAAAGTGAACGTCATGGTACCATTTAACTCTAATTGCGAGTTGCGGCTCTGTCGAGCCAGGTTTTCCCAAGTAAGCCTGGGTATGTTGAGCGAGTTTCGTGGTATACCCCCCAGGTCACAGCAAGCAGGAATCCTGCAGCCACATATGGTCAGACATATGGTTGTCCTGCCTGCTAGCATCACACACAACACACAAGCACACACAAGCGCACATGCAAACTCACACTCGTTTTCGACAGTGGGTGGCAAGGTAGTCAGACAGGCAGAAATCGGCAACAGGCAGGATCGGAGAAGAATCAGGAGGCAAGTCTCGGTAAAGCTCTGAGAAACACTGGAGACAATCTGGCACGGAATGTTTGGAAGAGAGGACTGATATAGGGGGTGAAGGTGCACAGGTGAAGGTGCGGGTTAATTAGGAGAGATCAGGGTGGCAGGCAGGTGAATGGGAAAACCAGGGGCGGACCATGACTCACTCTCTCCACCGTCAGGGAATTTGGACAGACACCCACATAAAACGTATGCTGTAAAACAAACATAAAAATGCAGATGATTGATCTCTCGCTCTCTCTCTCTCTCTCTCTCTCTCTCTCTCTCTCTCTCTCTCTCTCTCTCTCTCTCTCTCTCTCTCTCTCTCTCTCTCTCTCTCTCTCTCTCTCTCTCTCATTACCAACAAGCCATTAAATGTTCATCAGCTTGTTTTCAGTCCCCCAGGTTGATTAACTATATGCACACACACACAACAAACACTGGTCTGACACCGTGCACACAGGCCCAAGGAGGCCAGGCTCTGCAACCAGCGCCTCATGCATTACACGCCTTTCCTGTGGCTGCTCAGTGGAGCCCGCCTTCATAGGCAGATGAATCACGAGAAGCATTATTGCTACATCGCCGATGGCTGTATAGCACACAAACACACACACACACACACACGGGTCATTTACTCCACTGAGGTCATTGACTTTTTAACTCTAAACGGCTACATACACATTTACAGTTGTACTGACCATCAATTGAGTAGTTAACCGAGAACCAACAGTGAGCTCCTCTGTGTGGCCGCATCCATTCCCATATGCTATTGGAAGCCTATTCAGATCCTGGGAGGAGCCCTTCAGCCTCCCAGCCTTGTGACACAGGATCAATTCCCGTCTGGTGTTTCCCCTATGCACAGGTCTGCTTGTGCGTGGGAGTACATGGGTGTGTACATGTGTCCTCTAACCCGGGCTGTCCTACAGCCCGACTCCTAAAGCTGCTCTGCTCTCTATTGAATATCAATGATGTTGTGATCCGCACAGACCCTGCAGGATCAATACATTTCCACCGCTCTCTCTTCAAACCATCTGTTGTTTTACTGTAAACACAGAAGGTTACTGTGAGAAAGAACCACACAGAGATGTCAATACAGCCAGGCCGCGCCACTCTTAAATGGGACTTACATCATCGATAGATCTGCGTACAACTACTTCTGTCTTCATACTAGACCCCGAAGCCATTTGTTTTGAGAATAATGGCTGGCTGATGAAGTTATGGGCTGGCTAGCTGGCTCAGCCAAAACCTAAATGGCTGCTCATTGATGTTACTAACTGATTTTCGATAATCTCAAATATTCTCTACCATACATGGGATTATAGAGCTCAGATAATTAACGCTTATCTATAGAGCTTGAAAGTAGTAATGGTCATTATCATTAGTATTCATACTATATATATATATATAATATATATATATTATATGTATATATAACATTTAAAACATTAATGTACATAATGGTTACATTTATCTATAGCTGGCAGCATATAGCCTTGCTTTAATCAATTCCCCACAATTCATCTACAGGGCTCAGGCAGGAGGCTACCATCAGAACTGACAGTCCCATCAACAAACTGTTTGAACCTGCCCAGTTCAATAAGTCGTTTTTATTTCCAACATTAGTTTGTTAATTTTGTGTTCATTTATGTTAATTTTTTGGTATTGGAGTGTTATTATTCTAATTATTATTGTATTATTGCTATTTTGTATAGGCCTTTAAGGCTAGGCCATCCCAAGTTCATTCTTGTTCATTTTGTATGCTATGTTTAAGATCATATCGAATTAGCCTATTAGGGAGCGACATGAAGCAGCGTTTTTGCACTACGTTTTGTAATCTTTTAAAAATGTTTATTTCGTTTAAAATAATTCTTTAGCCTATTCTAAAACCTTGTTTAAATGTTATAGTATAGCCTAGGCCAGTGGTATTCAAACTGGGGGGCACGCCTGGAGTTATGACAGGGGGGGCGCGGCGCGAGGTGGGACGTGCCGTGCGAGTCACTGCTAGCTAGCAAATCATGGAAAAGTTTGTGAAAGTACTGCCAGGTAAACGTAAAGCAGAAGATGAATCCACACCAAATGCCTCAACTACTACTACTAGGATCTGATCATTCCTTATAGTCCTTCTCGGCCCCTGCGGTCTACGGGAGCTGGCCTTCTTTCACTAAAGAAGGTTAAAAAGAAATCAGCTGGACAGAGAGTGTTTACCTATCGAGCCCCCTTCCTATGGAATTGGCTGCCACTGGTGATTAGGGAAGCTGACTCTGTGGAGCTATTCAAAGGAAAGGTTAAAATGCATCTCTACAATCTTGCGTTTGGAATATAGGATTGTGAAAACGATACAGATGCGGTTGATACAGTTAGTACAGTTACTAAATTAATAACAGTATACATTTCCACCATGTACTTTTCCATTCTATTATACTATTATATCTGTTCTAGCATGTTGCGGTGACTGGAATGGATGCCTGGACGCACTCTCTCACCGGTTAACCGGCCGAGCTATCACCAATATTACTATGTTTGTGCATGGTATTTTACCTATATGTCATAATTATGGCACCCATTGCGCACTCCCTGACCATCCCCTATCGGTCTGAACAAAGGTATCCTCTTGCATTTCTTCTTCAAAGGAGAGTTTATCTTGCCCTTGTGGTCGGTGCTTGAGGATAAAGGGGGTGGGGCAGAAATATTTGACCCTGTTAGTCTCTTCAGACTGCTTTATGGTGACTTGCATATTTAATCATTTACACCCAGGTTTCTGTTCTCTGATGTAATATAATTTTTTTTCTAGTTTATCAACAGCTTCTACAAAACATACCCCTTAAATGAGCACTGTGTTGTGTCTTTAAACATGATTTTTAAGAAAGGAGTCAGTGGGGACAGCGATCACACAGTTGCTGCGGGTATTTTACTACTTCAGGTAGTTTTGTCACAGTATTGTTCCACAATATGACAATATGAAGTTTCACTTTTTGAAAACTTGCACTTGGCTTCTCTATGCATGCAACATACTCCTCAGCCTGGTGAGCACCTTTCTCAAGCGTTCCGTCTAGATGCTCTTTGTCGATTTTACCATCACTATGATGTCCATCAGGTAGTAACACTGTGTAGGGATATCGTTGAAAGAACTTTGATCCATTGCTCTCTGCCAGATTGCTGGAGCTGATGATGCAACACCAAAAATGAGCCTGTTGTACGTGAAACAGTCCTTTATGGGTGTTAGATGTGTTAAGCACATATTCTCTGTGTGACTCCTCACTTCTCCCATTTGCAGGTAGGCTTTTGCTAAGTCAATCTTTGAAAACTTTTCTCCACCTGCCGGTGTTGCAAAGATGTCATCAATACGTGGTAGCGGGTACTTGCACAGCACGCAGCAGCACTGGATTGTGGTCCACTTTGAGTCTCACAATAACGAACAGATTCAGACTTCCTTTTCTTATTACTGGACAAGGTATGTCGCCAAGTCCCTCCATTCGCTTTTGTCAGATACCAGAATGTCACCAAGCTTCTGAAGTCAGCCTCCACCTTTGGACGCCTATCGCATATGGCACGGAACGAGCTCTTGTGAATTTGGAGATTGCAACCTTGCACTTCCGCTCAATCCTTGCTTTACTCCCTTAGTGTTGCCTATGCCGCTTCAAACACCTTCTTTGTGTATCGGTAGCTGAGACAGTTTCTCTGAGGCAGTGTGCAGCTGCTTTTCTGTCTGTGCCACCTGTAGAGCTTAATGTATGCCATTCCATGATTTCCTTAACCATTCACGTTCCGAACAGCGTGACCCTCCATGTCCAGCAACATACATCATCAGTGCAGTTTTTCCTTGTATGATACTGGTACCTTTAATTTGCCTTGGGGCGCTGTTCAACGTGTAGGTCTTCAGTCGTACAGACGCTTTAGCGTGGTAGTCAGAACGTCTCTTGTATCATCATTTGAAATGGGACTGTGTTTTAGATTCAGCTTATTTCAAAACTGTCGGACAGAACTCTGCGTTGTGTATTTTCGAGTCGTAGTAGAATTCTTGAAGTCGAAATCAAAAACAGTGAACAGTGGAGTAGAGGGATGAATAGATGG
>OLKM01005015.1:0-18903 GCA_900291075.1 Melanogrammus aeglefinus | reverse complement strand
ATTTATACATTTAATTAGAGCGCCTTTCAAGGCACCAAGGTCACGTTAAGAGCATCTTGAATGGGTTATCAATTAATCATGATGTGTAGGGGGTTTGATTTAACTCGTGAATAATATTGTTTATACCACGGTTCTGGGGGATGACTCGATTCTGATCGGCTGCACGGGCTGGCATTAACTCCTGATATACGGCTATCAGACACCTGCTAAGAGCTCAGTCGTGTTTAGATTCTCTGCCAGAGCCGACGACCGACCCGCGGCCGGGTCGGGTCGCCATTCCCACCACTATCTCTCGGGCCGGGCTTTGATCGAGCGTTTTTATTCTTTATTTTATCAATTGGTTTATTGGCCTAATCTGAGGAAGTAAATCTTTATGCCACGCTTTATTGCACGGTTCTTCTTAATGCCGTGGAGCTCCGTCACTTGAATGGGTAGTCCGGTGACTTGTCACGCAGCGTCTTCCGTTGCTAGAGCGACGTCACCGTTTTGCGGATTTCTCTGCTGATCAACACTACAAGGCCAAAAGACTGTATGCCGCCCCCTACCCTAAATAAATATTATGGCAGAATTTTATTATTACTATATTATTAATTAATTATCATTCAACTTGAACATGTGGTTTTTAAGTAGAGTGTGAATGGGATGACGTATGTCGGCCACCCGGAAGTGAGCGTCGCCCTGGGGTTCTCTTGAACAGAAAGCAACGGGTTTCCCATTGGATTTTGATCATGAGAAGAATTTGGCATTCTTTGAAGCACTTCCTCAAAGGCTGAAAATAAATCAAAATACCACGCCAAAGAACGAAGATGTAAACCAATGCATCTCTGAATGGGAGTGTTCTCAGACAATTAACGTGCTCCACAAACGATACGAGAAGAGAGGCTTCAGAAAGGGTATCCATATAATATAAATTTATTATAATAGGCCTATATATAATTAGGCATAATTATAGTTATTTAGCGTGTAACTGAGAACAGCCCAATCGAAGATTCCCGAGAATCTCCGGAAATATCAGCAATGCGAATTCGCACAAACCATGAACCGATAAAGAATGACGTCATCGTCAAGCGGGAGAAGAAACGGCTTTGGCAGTGCTGGTTTGTGTCACGTAAGTACAGGGCTCTCAAGTCTGCATTTGGCGTGAGACGCACGCATCAAACCATGCAGCTACGCTCACACGCCACACTTTTAATTTTTAATACTTTAAATTAATTTCAATAATTATAAGCAATGCATTCAATCAGGAGATTTTTTTAGACTTTTGAAGGCGTGTGAAGTTCACCTGGTGTGATAGGCTAATTAGCCATACTAAAACTTATATAGCAGAATACTACAGTGAACGTTAAATTTACACGTCAATATGATCTAACAAAATTATATGTAATCATAATATAATAGAATATAATCATCATATAATGCTTATATGTAATATAATAGCCATATTTGTTTATTTTGTTCCTTGTTGCCCTGGATACACTGCGTTGTCACCGAATAGAGTGGCGAAGTCACGCCCTTCCGGCTAGATGTTGTCTTGTTGGATTAAAATTATAATTTTTCAGCAAGAAAACTAAAAATGTTCAGCGAAAGTTGATAACTGTTATGTTTTTGTGTGAGGCCACTTTGTGAAGCTACAGCCTTCCCTCTGTCAAGGGAATGATATCACGTCACCACCATTGGTACAGACATTGCGATTCTCTGCTCCACTTAAACCGCTTTTTTCCAAGGGGAGCGATTAACAGCATCGAAAGAGGTGAATAACCATTATGTTTCCTCCTACAATCTTGACATGAAAATTATATTTTAAATCACAAACAGACATATGTGTACTCCAGCGCATATAAAAGACGGGGACCAGAAATAATGACTTTCCCGCATTGAAACCCTTCATATTTTTCGATTCAGAGGTCCATGAGGGGGCCTACGGAAGGGGCGGACTTACGAGCTCTATGACGCGCTCTCGAGCGACATATAGCTAGGACTGTAAACGTGCAAGCATTCTCAAGATGATTGTTGGCAGTCGATCTAGTAATTCTATCGCTATAGCTGTTCCTCTCTTGTGTTGGCAATGGACAGTTGTTTGGCCCGGATCCCGACTGAAGGAAGACAACATTGTCAGTTGGGCTGATGCATGAACCAAGACTGGGTTGGCTGAAGTCATGGTTAACAACTTTTTGTACATTAACTTAACTTGAACTTGTAAATGAAATGACTGTTTCGGTACCTCAGAAACTCAGTCTATCACAAGAATGTTTGTAACTTAAAACACACAGGAGGCTGCAGAGGATGCCAAACGGGAAGCGGTCTGGAGGGGATTCACGCACGGAGCTCAAACAACTGAGCGGACGCGGCAAGCGCAGAGGGAGACGTGGAGGACGTGGAGGCCGTGGCATGGCCCCCATACCAGGCCGTGCAGCCACCATACAGGTATACAGGCAGATGGAGTGGCTAACTACAGGTTTGTTTTATTGCAAATTTCGTATTAAGTTTACTTTGATGATCAAAACAAATACAATTGTAATTAGGGATGGGTCAGAATTTCGATTATTCGATTAACATGTTGGACCGTTAAAGGTTAGGGTATGGGATTTGCGAAACGCCCGCAGATTTGAAAATAGTACACAACTCAAGATGGTCCTACCCCTCGTCTTCAACGCTGATCTGATCCACCCATTCCAAGTACATGCTAAGGGAGCGGGGGGAGGGGAGTGCAGTACGACCGTCTGATTGACGTCCTTATCTGTCCAAGCCATCTCGGGTGGTTCTGGAAATCATTGGCTGGAGTTTCTTGCAGCAGTGCAAGCCTTGAGTGTCCTGCGCAGCGATGAACTTAATCTGTCATGTACTGTTTAACAGGCATGGACCTGAGGTGTTTGGCACTTCCTTCAGAGGAATTCCTTGCCCTTACCTGGAATCTGAAAGGCTGTTGCAAGCCATTGTGGTTGCTTCCTGCCCACAAGCCTGCTGTTATAAAGGTTTGATGTTTGCCATCAATCAAATAATAGGTATCTATGTACTAAAAAGTCATCATCGTATAAATAAATTTGAGTGACTTGACAGTGTTTTGTCTGCTAGGTGGGCGAGAGTGCTCCGGAGCACGTGGTTTTTGTGGGGTCCTGCGATCACTGCATAAACACAGCAAACAGCCACTCCACAACAGGGACAGTGTGCTGGATGGCTTCTTTAAAAGCCATCCCCCATCCACATGTAATCTCAAGAGGAAGAGACTGGAATATATTGCCACACAGATGAGCAAGGTAAAGGTCTGACAAAATCTACCTGTCACTTCCTGATCCTTTTCTGTTTATTCAGGCTGCTGCCATAAACAGAATGTTCACTTTTTCTTGTGGACAGAGGCAATTTTACCCACAATGCAAGCACAGCACTGGGCACCTGCCAGGTCCTAGGCGTCAGAGTGGAACTGGAACAGTCCATCTTGGCTACATCAAGGTAAAAACCAGTTCTCTTTTTAGACTGTCTGTTTAGTCATACAATATGTGCATGAATTAATGACTAATGTTCTTTTGTTGGTTAGGCGCGTTATGATTTGCATTTGCCACGTTATGTGTGCCAATTCATGCCTGCAGCAGATGGGGCCCTGATGTGAGAGACCTAGCTCAGGAGTGGATATTGGCAGCTTCTGCAATGCTTACCACAACTACACGGTGCACCTCCTCTAACGCCTTTCGGAGCTGAATTGGATCGCACTGGATTCTCCAGGCAAGCCTTTGCAAAGCTGCTGGAACATTGCACACGGTGTGCAGGAAGAGTAAGTGTGACATCAGCAATACTATTTACTATGCTCACAATATTGTCAGGCAAATTTCACTACTTTGACTATCTGATGTTTTTTCATATTCCCTGATATACTTTAGTATGGACAGAATCAAACGGGGATGCCTGCCGAGGAGCTTTCTTGAGTTGCATACGCCTCTTTGAGAAAGACCAGCTCTGCTGTGATACCCCTTTCAACCTGCCTGCTCAACACACCTGAAATGGTACAGTGTCAGGCAGATGGCTAACAGGAAGCTTTTATCGCTTTGGGCCATGGCTGGAAGGTTGCACTTTAGTTCTCTTTGGTAATTGTGTCGTGACTTTGAGTGAAACAAGAGTAGGTAATGGATTGTTGTATATTTTTTCCCTAAGATCTAATGAACTAGGTCCCTTTTTGATGGGCTATTTCTAGCCAAAGACAGTGGAAGGTGTCTGATTTTGTCACACAATACAGATGGAGGTGAAGAATGTAAATTAAAGGTCCATGACATGAAAGATCTCACATTTGAGTTTTTCTAAAACATAAATATGAGTCCCTAGCCTGCCTATGGTCCCGCCAAGTGGCTATAAACTTGAGGATGTCAAAGTGACAAACTAAGTACATTTGCAGCTCCTTCATCCGAGTCTCTGAGGAACGCCAGTGGGTTCATTTTGTTTTCGCTGGAAAGTGCGCCGATACGATTCGCGAAATGTGTGTTCTGGTTGTGCGCCAAACATTTCAGCACCGACGACCTGCTTCATCACTTGGGACATAAAAGGCTGGAATTTGGCTAACTTCTGAATAATGAGCTGGATCAGTACCCACTCTCCTTGCCTCAGCTACAAACCGCAGACAAGTAAGTAAACTAACGCTGTAATCATGTTCTGGCTTTACTGTGTATGATTACCCTTGCTTGCTCCCCTTAGAATGTGGGCTCTGAGCTATGCTCAACGTACTACAAACTATACGAGCTGTCTTTTTACAGCTAAGTGTCGAGTAGTTCGTAGCGTGAGAACGGGGCCTGATCTCCCAGTTTAGCTTGGTGTCTATATCATTGGAGACAGTTTTTCAACACAATTTCATTCAGTCCTTTCCTAGTTCGCTCGTGCCAGGCACGCGCAGTGGCAACAGGAAATGCTAGCCTGCTAACATAAAACAGTCTTTCCGCACTCCACAGTACACCCGAAGGTAAATCAAGTATACGCAGACTATAGATGTAAACATGTCTGTGTTTGAATAAAGTTTTAGAATAAAAGTACTCACGATGAATCATGCATTTTGGAGTGGAACCTATTTGCTTCGGCAAATGGAGGCTGGTACCTAGGTATCAGCAATGCAATGCTAAGGTTGGTATTTTTCATAAATACATAGCGCCCACTCATGTTCTCCCCTTGCACGCAGTTCCAATCAATGGGTGTTAGAGGTTTAATAGAATAGAGTACTAATTGGATCTTGTTTTCCTCCCTCTACACAGGCCAGCACATCGCTGTTTACATCAGCTGCCTCTCTCAGGATGTTTGCATGCAGACGGACACAGCACACAGGCTATCCTTTAAGGACTTGCAGACCCACATTAAAAGTGAAGGTATCTACTTTCACCCTGAGTAGATAAATTTTTTGATGTAGTTACTAGTGTTCTTTATTCTGGCATTTCTCTTTGCTTGCATGTATGTGTTTTTTCATTTTGATTGCCTTAGTAAAATTCATTTGTTGCACAGGTTCCAGGCAACTGTGTTTCTGCAGGATTTCGGTGTTGGCACATCGAATGCAGACCTTTGTGCTGTCAATCGACACCAATAAAGAGACATCCAGAGAACCATCGGGTAGACCTTGAGGAGAGCTGGGGACAATCCATTGGAGGGCAGCTCTTTATGGGAGCTTCTAAGGGACCGGACTTCACTTATGATCCTTCTACCATCAAGCATCTATTAGACTCTAACACTAAAAGTCGTAAGTTACTGAGTGTGAAGATATATGTGTGGCTCTTGAGAACTTTCATATTTCTTAAATTGTATGGCATTCTAAATAAAGTATTAATCTCGGTGGGCTCGTTGAGTTTAATAGCATTACTTGAAGGATTGTTGTGCATGCAAATAAATTAAACTAGCTTAAAACAGGTGATGTTTAAGGTACAGGTCAAGAAGTGAAAGCCTCAATCAGTTTAATCACAAAGGTTTCCGTTGTTTGTGGTTGATTAGAGAAGATTTCATCACGCACACCCAACGGCCAGAAAATACATGGTGTAAAGCGAGAGCTGCATCATGGAGTTGTTTTAATGCATGGTCCAGTCTGCACTGAGGGCAATGTAAGTACAAACCGAAGGCTGGGGCTATTCTGTCTGTGAAGCAGCAGTGCCCCCATTGCACATTCGGAAGACGCTGGAATAGCCAGCCTATTCCATGGGGACACCGCAGGACCCACACAAGCTGGATCACAACCCGGGATCGGCGTCCCAGATGGCCACCCAGCTCACAAAGGAACGATAGGTAGAGATACTGTAGCGACTGAACAATTGATTCAAGAGATTAAGTCTTTGCAGAGATTTATCATTGCTTTTGTTGTTAATGAAAATAAATATTACTATGCTCCTATGGCCTGGTTTGTTCTATAACTATTTAAGTTGTTTTTTTTTAGCTCGGATATAAATACATCTTCAACAAATTAGGGAACAAGATGAGAACAACTTCATTCATTTATAACTTCTGTAACAATGCACAAACTTGTGTATTCTTCTCTAAATTTAGAGGACCATAGTCTGCCTCTATATATTTGGCTGTGCATTCTGAATAGAGTAAACATCTGAGGCAGACAGGCTCCCAATCCAGGATGGTCAAACCAATACACGCTCAGCTGTTTGTTCGACCTCGGGCGTAGTCTTTTAGTACCTTAATTAAAATTTGAATTATTTTTAAGCAATAATTATTGTCAAATGAAGAGACGAAGTAGTTTCCAATTGGAGAGTGCTAAGCCGGTATCTCCATGCAGCAAATATTCTCCGCTCTGTGGGCATGGTCGCACATTTTTCCACAACGCGCACCTATTCCATAAAATAAAGCTAGATGTAATCAATGGCAGAGGTCTGACTATAGTGGGCTCTGGTTAGTGGTCTATAGCTATACATATGACAGTTGGACAACTATGTTAGACGTAAATCTCACCGAGTAAATCATGGTATATGTTGTAATGACTTCAATATAGGTTGAAATTAACCCATTAAATGAGCCAGTGACTTCGTCTAAACTACAAAGATGACTGATATAGATGACTAATAATAACGTAAACGATAGCAAATCAGCAACTTTGAGAAGCCCAACAACGTAGGCTAGCGTTGGCACACTGATAAATACTAACCGCATACATAAACAAACCAACTAAGTAACGTATTCCAGACACACAATATATTAAAATTACCATTCAGAGACGTCCTGCTGTAGCCGCTGAGTATCAACTCCTTCAGGTGCTTCGTAGTCCGGATCAGATTCTGGGTCAAACTGAAAGGCTTGAACGACTGGTTTCTACGAGCCATTGCGATACAACCACCGTAAACCAGAGCGCACGTGGCTGCAAGCTGCTCAGGGCCACATCCCCACCCTGCTCAGGGCCACACCCCCTCCACTGCTCAGGGCCACACCCCCACCCTCCTCCTTGACACGCCCACGCGAAACAGCGCATTTGGGGGAACCCTCAATGTGCGACTTGGCTCGGAGTGGCTGTAACTCTGGCACCACGGCTGGAATTTCGGGAACGGTGTTTGAATACTGTGGTTAGTTGCCCACTAAATACTATATTAAAGAATACATAACAAATAGCATGTCATGGGACTTTAAGCTAAACACCACAGAATAGTTCTGCTAACGAAAAGGAAATCATTGCTGTCCTGGACTTCTAGAAGTATTCCATATCTCACCTACTCTTGTTGTGAATTACATTAAAATATGTGTATGCACTATATCACAGATACAGGGGAGAGGCACATGTGGAGACTCTCGATGGGCAGCAGCAAGGGAGACCTCTAGGCGGGCCACTAAACTGGATGAGGAAGGGGCGTTGAGGTTGGCGGTGTGTCGGCATGGCTTCTTTTTAAAAGCCTTAACATGTACCGAGGGGAGAATTATTTGCCTATCCATGTATCTCCAAAAGGAGCTTCTCCCAAGCAAGGCATCAGTTTTTTTGCTATGGATGTGGCATGCAAATACTGGCCATACCTGCAAAAAGTTGCTTCAGTCATTCAGCTCTTAAGAGCCTCCACAGAAAATGAAGCCCTTTCCTGAGCATCATGCAACGCAAGAGCTCATGCTACCAAGTGTGAGGTATGTCTGTTTTCAAATGAATATGCCATGTGTTACTATAGGAATGGACAGCTTTAAGCTGAATTCCTTTTCCATAATCTTTGTCCATGTTTTCCAAGTGCTTCATTGGCTATAATGAACCCCAAATCCACCCATTCTTGCCAACAGATAAGTGGAAGTGGTCGGAACCAGAAGGGAGCAGGCACAACTGCGGTGAGGAGGTGGAGCAAATAAACAGCTACTCTCCGTTGTGCCCTGACAACAAAGTACATGTCAAAAGCAGGTAGGTCACGTTGGTCTGTGAGTTTGTGCTATCATCTAATATTGCTCATTAGATTGTAGACCATAATGTGGGGTGTGTACGATACAACTCAGCTCACGAGACGAGACGAGACACGATATTCGGATTCACGAGAGATCGAGACGAGAATTTTAAAAAAAACTACAATGACAAAAATATATGACTGGAAGCAAAGAGCTTTTATTTAACGCGAGTTGCACATGCATTTTGAAATGTTTTATTATAACTCCTTAACATTCATGGAAATTGAAACTAAAACTAAAATTTATAAAAGTTGAAGTAAATAAATAAATTAAATAATTAACTTTTTTTTTTTTGCAAAGTGCAAACAATATTTGTGTGCAAACCACAATCAAAGTTCTAGCTCCATCCAATGCAGGAGTGCAAATAGTGCAAACAGAGTTCTTACCAAGTAGGCCTATGTCACTGACAACTTGGTATTGTTCCGTGGTCTCATCAGTCACTCTAACTGCCATTCACAATTTCCGCCGGGTACCCAAAATGCTGCAAACAAATCATTAATTAAGTGGCGGGGGCATCTTCGACGGTAATGAGCGGGTATTTTTCCGACGTCATTCTGGCTGCCTATGGCTGCTTGCCCTGCTTTTCCCCTCCTTCTCCTCCTCTTCTTGTTTTCCTTCTCCTTCGTAAGGTTCTGGCAGACTAGACGTATCAAAGGCGCATTACTGCCCCTACAGGCCACAAATAGAAGTTCGGATAGCTCCGAAATCTCCGCGAGACAGATTTTTAACTCGAATTCGGGTAAATATCGTCGAGTTTAATCTCGGCGAGATCTCGTGGCACGAGATCTCGTCGTACACACCCCTACCATAATGTAATTCTCCTTATACCAAGGCCAGCAGTGTGTGGACATGCTCACTGTGCATGCAATGGGTTGGAACCATCACAGCAAAGCAGAGACTACACGAGGCCCTCTATCCACAAGATATGTGGAAGGTTATGTTTTCAAATTCATGTATGTTTTTGTGCCAGTTGTGTGTAGGCAAACTGAGTTACCTATTGTAAATATTTTAGACATCTAAAAGGGCAGAAGAAGAGGCAGAGAGGCTGTCACAACTGCAGAAGGACCTGCAGTGCTCGAATGCAATGGCTGTACAGTGGATTGCTGAAGTCAAGGAATGGGCAGAGAGCGGTAAGGACAGAAACAATATACATGCCTTTTGTAGCAGTTCTTTCCTTACAGACATTTGTGTTCAAAATAATACACAATCAGTGAAAGCATTAGTGCTGCTGCAAAAATCTAGAAATCTCAGTTGCATTGTATAGAATACAGTACACTGAGGTTAATTTCCACTCTAGCGGATATCTACAGAGATCCCAGTAACGGGTCTGCACGTTCTCCAGCAGTCCATTGAGGGTTCTCCATCTGGTCTTAAGCAGCAGAAACAAACCCTCTACCGTCACATGGTATGTAGGCTTTTTCTTCAGTTTCATCCGGATAATATGAAATAATGTATCTATGTTGTTTTAATATAACCATATACAAAGTTTTGTGTGTCTGCATATATGAATCGGTCTGCATATATTAAGTTTCTCCTAAACAATCTAGACAAGCAACAAGCTTCGGCCATCGTCTCCGAAGAAGGTTGATGGCAGACAAAAGCGCCTTCTCCAGGGAGATTGAGGAATACAACAGTCTGGTTGCAGACCTCTCCAAAAGGATTGATGTGGCCTTGTGGACCACTCCTTGGCTTGGACAGAGCGCACTGACACAATATGGCCATGGGAGGACTATGGCAGTGGGTAAGCATTTTTCAATGCTTTTAAAATGTTCAATGCAGTATATCGGAATAGTGAACTATTCTGAAAATGATGTATTTAATATAATGGTGGGTTTGTAATATATAAAATGATAATGGGAAAGAGAGATAATTTCTAAATTCTGTTTCCATTATGGTTGTATTGCTAAATGTTTTGCCAGATACTCATTGTATTGATGTTAATATTTGTGATCATTAGTAACAATCGGGGTCAAGAAACGACTACACGACCAGGGAAATGCTGAAAACACGGCTGGAAGAGGAGCTCCCTATCCTGGTGTTGGAGATGGCCCAGCACTGTACGTGGTTGCAGAACCTGGGAGTGGCCCTCAAGACGGAGCTTGCAAGATACGGTAAGTCAAAGACAAGTTTTGGGGATCCCATTTAATGTATTAAATTAGTGGGTGATGTTTCAATATACATTAACGTTGTTGGGGTTTTCTGTCCTCTCTTTACTTGTAGAAGATGAAAATGGACTTCACTGTCTCTTAGCAAGAAGACTTGCGGAAGTGGAAGAACAACATCAAATGGTCCTGCAGCGGTATAAGACTGCTCTAGGTCCATTGGCCTCTGTCCTCCTTGATGTTTGTGAGGAAGAGGAATGTGATCCGATGGGCCTGATCAGTCCAGACACCAGTGAGGATGAGGATGAGGAAGATGCAAGAGAACACGCAACTTAGTTGGTGTGGTTTTGTGCCTCGATTGATGTACATAATTGAGCATTGTTATTGCTATGTTTAAAATATAAAAAAAATGTATCTCTTCATTTCAAGATGGGGTGGGTGAGAATAAATAGTGCTATAACCTCAGTATGAATTTCATTCATTGATACAATTTCAGAAGTGGATGAGATTCGAGAAATATCTTGTTTATAAATGAGAGGATGTCAAGGTTTGGGGGTTGATAAACTATTTTGATCCTTTGTGGTATGGCAACTCAGTCGCCAAAAGCGTATGTTGACAGCCTCACTTTAATAAGGACAAGTTATGAGAGAAATGCACATTAACATTTTGTTATCTCATAAGCGGCGTGGTGCCGGTTCCTTTTGACCTTTTGACCCCAGACTTCAAAAACGTGTCCACA
This sequence comes from Melanogrammus aeglefinus, assembly GCA_900291075.1. Lineage (NCBI taxonomy): Eukaryota > Metazoa > Chordata > Actinopteri > Gadiformes > Gadidae > Melanogrammus > Melanogrammus aeglefinus. The sequence goes on along the minus strand of OLKM01005015.1, from coordinate 7,698 downwards.
GGCCAGCTGTGTCTACACACCTTAAGCCACAAATGGGGACTAGAAACATAACCTCTGTCTTATACATTTACTCTACTGTTGGAGGTATTTAAGGTATTCAAGTTTCAGGACGGTAGGACCCCGTCCTTTTCGTGAACACTGGATTACGTCGCCTTTCAACATAAATAGCGTGTTATACACACACACACACACACACACACACACACACACACACACACACACACACACACACACACACACACACACAAACTGCATTTCGCTGCTAAAACAACAAATGCATTGTGTGTAAAATAAATACTATGGCAGAATAAAGAATAAATTCATGCATTATCATTCAACTTGAACGTGTTTTTACAGTATACATGGTGGAGGGATGACGTATGTTGGCCAACCCGGAAGTGAGCGTCGCCCCGGGTTCCCTTGACAAAAAGACAAGGGGTTTTTCCATTGGATTTTGGACTATTGCAGAAAAATTTGCATCTTTGAATTACCTCAAAAACTGAAAATAAATAAAAATAACCGTGCTCCAAAGAACGAAATGTAAACCAATGCATTCTGAATGGGAGTGTTTCTCAGATTTTCCATGCTACACAGAACGAAATGTAAACCCATGCAAATAAAAACTTCATGGTCATAATAATTTAAATATCATTATTCTCCTCAGTGTGTAGGGTACGTATTCTATTTTTTTCAACGGGGCTGCATCCAGTCACTTGACCGTCATGGTTGCTATGGTGGTTGCTATCGACCGCCCCCTCTAATCCTTACATGGCTCTAAAAACCACGCGGCAAAGGAGCTGCCGTCAATTCTAATTATTCTCTAACCTATTTTTTAAGCAAAACACCAAGCTTATTGATTTAACGACGCAGGGTTATTGGAAACAATTTATTAAATAAATATTTATGAGAGGTCATTCCTTCTCCTGAGTTTGCTCCCTAGTGTACACCCCTACTGTCCACAAGCATCCCCCCCCTCCCCATATGGATTTGGAGAATTGTTGCCACGTCCCAGTGGTGGAGGTATCTATGAAAGAGGGCATTCAATTATACTACAATGATCAATTAGGAGGCCGAAGGCCTAAAGGAAGTGATGCAATAGGTGACTGAGTCGAGAACCTTTAAGTAAACTGTACCTTGGGGTCTCTTATATATCAAAAGGGGTCTCAAAGGACGCATACGCTTCAACCTGTGGCTCCAGCCCTACAGGAAATGACTCCGCAAGTGCTCCATCTCGTTGCACCTCACCCAAGATTTTGGCCTGATGGTTCTTTCCAGACCTACACCCTAACCATCCAACATGCATATCTGAGAATCAGGCCTCTCTTCAATAATGACAAAAAGTTATGAGAGAAATGCACATTAACTTTTTGTTATCTCATAAGCGGCGTGGTGCCTGCTCCTTTTGACCTTTTGACCCCAAAAACAGTTTTTGAGATTGGAAGGTCCTACCGCCCTGAAATTTGAATACCTTATTCCAGGGCCTAACTGGGACCCCCGCACCGAAACTTGGCCCCGAGGGCAGGCCCCCCCTTCCTGCCCTCGGGGTCCGACCGGGCCAAGTTTCGGTGCGGGGGTCCCAGTTAGGACCTAGAATAAGGTATTCAAATTTCAGGGCGGTAGGACCTTCCTATCTCAAAAACTGTTTTTTCACCACATTCTGAACCATTAGGTCTTGCAGGCAACACTTCTGAGGGGCTTTGTCCAAATGACAGTCCATTTGGGAAAACTTTTTTTCTCTATGGGCTAGAACTCCAAATCTCGGATATGTCGTTCTCGGGGCCCCTGGAAATGTGTGTAAACATTTTAGCATCCCTAGCTATCTCGAAAAGGCCGGAAAAGGGGCGTGACCTCCAACAGTACAGTAAATGTACATAAGACAGAGGTTAGTTTCTAGTCCCCATTTTTTGTGGGATGGAGGTGTACATTTGTGGCTTAAGGTGTGTAGACACAGCTGGCCTGTGGCCAAGTTTTTGAAGTCTGGGGTCAAAAGGTCAAAAGGAACCAGCACCACGCCGCTTATAAGATAACAAAAAGTTAATGTGCATTTCTCTCATAACTTTTTGTCATTATTAAAGAGAGGCCTGATTCTCAGATATGCATGTTGGAAGGCTAGGGTGTAGGTCTGGGTAGAACTTCAGGCCAAAATCTTGCAAGCGAGCCGCTGGGTGAGGTGCAACGAGATGGAGCACTTGCTGAGTAATTTCTTGTAGGGCCGGTGGCGTAAGAGGGCAGACAAGATGTCCTTCAACATCTACGCTTCCAGGCGATTGCAATGGTGCCACACATGAACACATTCAAACATGTTTAATGGTAGTAATTAGCTGTCGAAATTGGAGGCCTTAATCAATAATGACCAGCTATTGATTTGCTTCCCGATAAAAGTTTGTGACAAATTACATGTTATTTAGCATCTACACATTGAGCTGAGTCCAATGACACCAAGCATGACACTCCACGGCCCTACACGGCCCCCTACACTACATGGACCCTGTATTTTACATGGTACACCTATGGTCTAGGACATGATCTCGGTGTGGCACAAGGTCGAGCTTGATCTCATTGGACTCAGCTGCTAATGTAGATGCTACATTAGCAGCAGAATTTGTCAGAAAACTCATTTGTCAGAAAACTCCATCGGAAGGCAAATCTATAGCTGGTCATTATTGATAAAGGCCTCCAAAATCGACAGCTAATTACTACCCTGAAACATAGTCAAATATGGTCATGTATGGCACCCTTGCAATCGCCTCAAAACGTAGATGTCAAAGGACACCTTGTTTGCCCCGTTACGGGCAGATATTTTCATGGAATATCTATATTTCCTAGCCAAACTAGCGCGGTTAGGTACGGCAGCTCCATTGCCGCCTTTAACCAACGTGGTTTGCCGAGAGTGACGTGACGTTGACGCAGGCCCATTGAAAAGAAAAGGCCCAAAAAACGTAGGCATGTCACATAACATGTTCAAAGCTGTTTTTGTGTTTAACGAATTAAATATTAAAATATATTATATATATATATATATATATATATATATATATATATATATATATATATATATATATATATATATATATATATATAAATATACATATACATATATATATATATACACAATTATTTCGTTGTCATATTCTATCTATAAGTAGACCATAACTTTTATTCAATCATCGTTATAACAAGATCTGTATCTGCCAATTGAAAATCCCCTCCCACCAATGTGTATTAACCAAGTTCAGGTATAACCAGACAATATAACAAATATTTATAACATATAAACTAGGCTAAACGTACAGCATATCATATATTTGGTTATAGGCCAAATTCGGTTTAAATGTTACCCTCTGCTGGCCCACAACTAGATCGTCGCGTCCCTAGCAACCTGACGTCGTTGAAACATGCTAGGGAGACCATAAAACTAACTGTCAAACTAAAGATCAGACACATTCACTGACTGAAGATTATGCAAGTAAAAAGTGTATTTCTCGCTAGAAATGTTATTAGAAACACGTTTAATGGTTTCATGGTTAATGGTTACGTATATTGCAATATATATATATATATATATATATATATATATATATATATATATATATATATATATATATATATTGCAATATACGTAACCATTTCCCCCAAATGCTGGGAGAACGTATCGACCCCTGTTGGTGCTATTCCTCCATTCATTTAGATGGGCGGAAGAAACGTATCTCTTCAAGCTTTAGTCAGGCAAAGCTGAACACGCCTTGCGAGGAGGACCAATCTCAAGTCTTGGCGTGATACCGGGTTGAGCACTGTTCTGTGTTTATGTGTGGAAAAATAACATCATTACACGGTTACATAAAATAACAATCAGCAAAGACAATGGTTTTATAGCCATGATTTAAACGGCATTCGGGCTACTAGTTTCAGCGTCCATAGCAAACATCATAGGCTTAGCAACCATGTTCTTTTGTCGAGACAAAACAAAACTCCGCCCATTCCTCACCTTCTCTGACGCAGAGAAACTCGTCCACGCCTTAATCTCCACCAGGCTTGATTACTGTTACAGCCTTCTTATCGGTACACCTGACCCAATAACACCTATGGTCCTTAGATTATTATTATTAATTTTATTTTGTTATTGCCCTTCGTGTTTTGTTGCAGCACTTTCAGATTCTTTTTATGAAAAGTGCAAATAAAATGTATTATTATTATTATTATTATTATTATTGTAGTAGGCTATATTTGAATGCCCTTTCACATATATGAAACCACCACCACACATCATGGTTGGTTTGACGTAGCAGCTAACTTAATCATCCAAGAGAATCTGGTGTTTTGGTGTTGAATATTAGGTTGAATAAAAATCTATCAGCACTATATTTTAATAATCTGTTGTGACTAAATTGACATTCAGTAGGCCCTACTTGCACTTGTATGTTTAAAATCAATATTATCTATACAATGTAGCCATTTGCAATTATACCTGGATGCATATTTTAAATACATTGAATGGATTAAATACTCAAATACTCAACAAATTGCTGCTACTACCCTATTACCTAGAGACCCTTCAGCCCACAACTTTTGAGTTACTCGAACTTTACCCACCATGTACTGCCTACAGACTGGAATTCTAGCACCACATTCTAGAAAGACTGAAAATATGTTTTTATTTGAAGAGGGCAGGTGGACTAATTAAATTATTTTGGCTGCCAGGAACTGGCCCACTCCTTCCCACTGAAAAGAGAAAAAATGAAAATATCAATGAACTGTTTTGTGATGATTGGTCAAACTCCACTTACATAACATACAGTATATAACTACTTTATATTGATTCTCATCTATAAAGGCAATTACAAATCAAGCCCAATCTTTGCGAATTTTTGTTCTTGAGCAATACCACACTTTCAAGTCATTTTCTAATAATTTAAGATCTAATGTAATAGTGTATGACACATAAGAAAGGGAATGATGAAACCACTTGATAGGAAATCTGGTTGGCAAGTCTGTTTGGTGGAAGAACTACTGGTAAACGTTAAAATAGCAGCAGCTATTTTGCACCAAGATGGTGCAAAATAATATGGTATAATATAGAATACTCGGAAAAGCAATGAAGTGGTTTGAAAAAACCCAGTGAAACAACGAAACCAAATTAAATACATACCAAACTGGGCAAGGCTGCCAATCAACAAGGACTTCTTTAATGCCCTATCAAGGAAAGGAACCATAAATTCAGTAGTAAGATAATAAATTCAGTGTTAGCCTATGAGTATGATAGACAAAATGTATTGACGGTACTATTCCAAAATATTTATGCAAATAACTTGTATACATGAGTAAATTACATTTACAGTATGCACTTAATATGCATGCTTTACATGATCAATCAGCGAGAATGTTATTCCTACAGTTAATCCCGCATGTGTTTTTGATGGGTCTTTATGGGTCTGTCAAACCTTTCTCATCCTCTCCTTCACATAACTCCTTATCTCAAAGGCATCTGATCCAATATGGTAGGGGCAATCTGAAAATATAAAAAACACGTTTTTCACAACAAAACCATCTATGCTTATCCACTGGCAAATATAAAATATCGCAAATACAAAAATCAATAACAGTAATTATTACTACTGTAATAAAGCTGTGATCACTGCTATGAATACACAGGAGAATAATTTACAATTCCAATATGCTGATAAGTTGTGCAAAGTGTTTGTCAGTGCTCTGATCGTTACAAAACTATTTAATCTTACTCTTCGGTAAAGTTTTGTTCCGTCTTGAAAGCCCCTTCTTCTGGCTGTGAAGCTCTGTAGGAAAGACATGTTCAGGTATTCAAACAAAGACTCAAATGGTCATAAACAACAATCTTATTACAGTCCTTTTTCAAAAATAACTACAATAAATTAAATCCTATGGTGATAGGAATAGTAGTCAATTAGCAATTAGATCTGTACAGACATTCCGTACATACCTTTGCTCCTCCTCTTCCTCGTCTGCACAGTAGAGACCGCTGTTGGAATGGAAAATAAAATATTACTCATTCAGGCAATGATGTTTATTTGTATGACACTTAGTAACTTCTCATGCATCCTTTAATTGAAAAATCCATACTTGGTCCTTCCGTGTCTGGGTGGGCCACCTCCTTCACCTGCAGGGCCCCCTCCTCCACCTGCAGGGCCCCCTCCTCCACCTCCTCCACCTGCAGGCCCCCCTCTTCCACTTCCTCCACCTGCAGGGCCCCCTCCTCCACCTGCAGGGCCCCCTCTTCCACCTCCTCCACCTGCAGGGCCCCCTCCTCCACCTGCAGGGCCACCTCCTCCACCTGCAGGGCCCCCTCCTTCACCTCCTCCACCTGCAGGGCCACCTCCTCCACCTGCAGGGCCACCTCCTCCACAGCCCCCTCCTCCTCCTCAACCTGCACGGCCCTGTCCTCCACCTCTCCTACATCCATGTCCATCTAAGATGACATAGTGGAACTTCAACAGTGCAAGTGTAAGTTCAGTTTTAAAAAATATGAAATTAACAGCTGACTTAGTATATTGTAATTTGTAGCATAATATATTGGAATATATATGCAGCATATAACACTGTAGGATTAGCCTCTTTAATTGTTATATATATTCCTGTATGTCTTCACCTGAGTGGTGCCCCCGCCCTCTTCTGGCCCCTCTGCAGTCCCACTGGCAAATGGGGTCCATCCTGTGCAAGTTTGAAAAGTGTTGCAAAGGGTTATTAAATTGCAAATGGCAACCAAAAAAATTGTAGCAATAGTTCCATGATAAAAATGAATGTGGTAGACAAATAACAAGATGCAGTTAGTACTTTGGTAAACAAAGCTGAGGGTGTGTGGAATTTATAAAAGCAAATAATCGTACCATGACAAAGGTATTCATGGATGGTGCTCATTTTTTTGATGGACTCCTCTGCAAATGGGGCCAAGGTGCAATGCGGTATAAATACCTGGACCCCATGGCTCTTCTTTTTGGCTTTGCCAAGCAGGAGGATAGGTTTAAAACCTGCTGCTTGAAGCTTTTCGAGCTGTAAGGAAATCACAGCATGTTAATGTTTTGCCTGTTGTAATCAATAAAAAAATACCAACTATTCAAAGCAATAAGGATTCAGACAGTTAAAGGTAGAACATAATTAATCTGAATTGTCTACATACCAGGAGGACCACATCCTGTTTAATGCTGGCGATGTTGTGGTTTTTTTTGCGGTAAGACGCCCACTCTTCCCGCTTTGCCTCAAGCTTGGTCAATGCCTTTTGGAGGCGTTGCTTTAAAGGCTTGACCATATTACAATTGGTGCATCTTTTTTTTGCACATGGCAAGATGGTTTTGCAGAAGGGGCATTTTTTGTTTGTGCTTCCTGGCATATTGAAAGATTACCTAATTTACAAAGACACAGACAAACCGAATAGGCAAGGCAAGGCAAGACAACTTTATTTATATAGCACTTTTCATACACAAGGCAGACTCAAAGTGCTTCACATATAAACATTGTCATATTATAAAAGCAAATAATCGTACCATGACAAAGGTATTCATGGATGGTGCTCATTTTTTTGATGGACTCCTCTGCAAATGGGGCCAAGGTGCAATGCGGTATAAATACCTGGACCCCATGGCTCTTCTTTTTGGCTTTGCCAAGCAGGAGGATAGGTTTAAAACCTGCTGCTTGAAGCTTTTCGAGCTGTAAGGAAATCACAGCATGTTA
>OLKM01005014.1:0-18905 GCA_900291075.1 Melanogrammus aeglefinus | reverse complement strand
TTTAACACTAGCTTAGTGCCTGCACGGCCTATTATCTGGGCCCGAGCCCGGCCCTGGCCCGAGGGGTGGAGCGCCAGCCCGGCCCGGTCCCGAACAGTGTTTTCAGAATTTCTCAGGCCCGAAACCCGTATTCAGCCCGTTCTTTTGTTTTATTTTTTTTAATTTTTTAAACCTCCCGTAACACTAGCCACGTTTTACAATGGCACATCTGTACCGGCATAGATTCTATGCGGAATAGATTCTGTTCCTAAAATGTGATCCGAATGTACTGTTATACATGGCTAGTAAACAAAGTGTCCGTTATGTCTCTCTCGTGCACACCTGACGCATTTCTGGACGGGCGGCGACATAATGACGTCCTATCACTATTTGGCATTGTGAATTTGATTAAAATGAAAGCCAGCAGGAGAGAGCTTTTCTCTGGCTGCCTCCTTCAATTTAAGAAGGAAGAGGACCGCACAGCTACGTCAATTTTCTCGTCCGATCTATATTTACCCCCACCTCCGCCCCCGCCGCAAGCAAGGGATTTGGATGCGGTCCAAGCAAGACTGGTGGGAGAGAGTGGTCTCTCTAAGTGAAGAAGTATTTTAACGTTCAGCCTGCAAAAGTACTAGTAGTAGCCTACTAATTACAGTATCCGGAGCCGCGCGGACACTACGATACGCGAACAACGTCATTTAATCACACCCATGTCCCGTCGCTTAGCAACCGGACACGCTTACCGGACACGGAGTGGTGAAACAAAGACGGAATCAGGCAAATAAATCCACTTTCCTTGACACCGGTTCAAGTTCGGTGTCATAAGTACCGATGGAGCTCAAGTCCGACCAATGGCGAACTACTGCAGCTGCTCTGAAGTTAAAAACCCAACAATCTAATTCGGAATAAGTGTATACATGTTGATTTAAAACGGACTACACCACCTCTTCTATTCGGCAATAGAATTCTATGGCCGAACAGATAATTGTATTCCGAATGAGGGCGTAATATGGATCATTTTCTATTCCCGCATAAGAAATCTATGCGGATCAGATGTGTCCATGTTAAACGCGGCTATACTGTTTTAGCGTGATAGAACGCTATATTCATTGGTGGCGTTCGTAAATGTAATCTCTGCCGCTCTGAAATATGGATAATGCTCTGCAGGTTATGAAAAAAACAGGCATCTCTATTTTTCTGTGAATAAACAAACGGTTTCCTGACGGATCCAAAGTGGACATAAAAGAGCATGTTAAATATGTGGCTCATGTTTCGATCAGCAAGCTTTGAGAACTAGTAGTGGAAATTGTTTAAATGATTTATTTCCTTTTTTTTGAAATGAGCGCATAAGCAAATCCAAACATAGAAACCACCAAAACGCTTAAACCTTATTTAAGTTGTTTTATTAGTTAGCCTAGGCTAAAACGTAGCAAAAAGCCTATCAAATATTTTTATATAGCCTATAAGAACAGCCCTTTACGTCAATTTAACAACAGTTGAACACCACAAAAAGGAACAGTCTATTTGGCATCATCATGCAGAAAAAGGACAGCATCCACCGTTTCAGGGGCAAGTCCAGTCCTCCTTTCCTCTATCACTCTTCCTGCTGCGCTAAAAGCGCGCTCGCTGCTTGCTACTGCTGGCCGGGACACTGAAGACCATGCGGGCCAGACGTGCCAGTAAACGGCAAATGTGGTCTCGTGTTGCTTCCACCAGCTGTAGTAGATCCCTTCCCATCACGCTTTCCATGGTGGGGGTTGAGGCTGAGATAGACCTGGATTTCATCCAGTATCCCGTTCCCTCCACTCTGACATTTTCCCACGCGTCTTCAAACTCCGCCAGTGCTCTCCTCTTTGGTGCGGGACCAGCAGCTGCCACTGCGCCCGACCTTGCGTAAATCATAAACACAATTAGGCTATATCTTAGTTAAGGCCATGGCTTAGCTACATTAATAGGCCTATGGGGAAAGTAGTTTGGTTGGTTACGGCGGTGCGTAAATTAAAAAAGACAAATAGGCCCAAATGTAATACGCAATAATAGGCTAATAAAACACAATACCCTGATTGTGTAGGACTGCTCCTGCCGACGTGCATCCTCTCCCTCCCTGAAGCGGTTTATCTGGATTCTGACCTGTTGCTGGATGTCGGTCCTCTCAGCGAGAGTAAACATTCGTAGTTGGTTGAACTTCGGCCATAAGAAGATGGCAATTTTATGAAGTGGCTGGATTTTGGATTTTTTTCATTAACCAGTCACGTAGTGTCGTTGGCGGATGACAGCCTGGTAAGGAGTATCAGCCACGTCTGGTTGGCAGTGGTTTTTCAGCTTGTTGGCCAGAGAACGACCAAGGTGCAGTGTTGGGTATTTGTCCCCCTTCTAGTTCCTTTTGCGCGTCGCTAAATGGGCGCAGAAATTCCATCAGGAAGGCTAGAACATCTGGGGAGACATCGCGCAATCGCGCGCTCTCACCACGGCTCTGAAGAAGCTCCTGCAGCTCTGCATGGACTGACTGAATTGACTCCAGTGTGAGGAAGACTGTGCTATACCTGGTCTCTGCCATTTGTTTAACAGTTCTTGGCAGCTGACTGACCAGGCCAGACTGTTTTAGGTAGCGGACTAAAGCCTTGGCCGCCAACAGGGTCTCTGCTACTTCTGGGACTACTTCAGCCAGCTCATCTGTGTTTAAGGCATGTCGGAGGACTGTGTTATACAGGTGATCTTGACAAGCCTGGGTGCCTGTATGGACGGAGAGCGGCCACCACGTTTGCGCTCCTGGTCAGTTACCCCAGACAACCATTGTTCATAACTGATGCATCAAAAGCCGAGGACTGTTGACTAACTGCTGTTGAAGCTCTTTTCGGATATTATCTCCTGTTTTAGCATGGTTTGGGAAGCATGTTGTGTTGAGTAGCTTGCACTTGAGTTCAAATGTTGGTGTTACATAGTGACATGTGATAGCCATGTAGCTCATCTTACGGAAATCATCCGTCCACATATCTGTAGTCATGCCAATATTTATGAGTGACATTACCTCCTTTATCTCCTCAACTGTCCCTCCTCTCCTTTCACTCGCCATAATTTTGCACCTTCGGGAGATTGTAGTGGGGTCGGGGAGAACTGCATTGGCTGAAATGCGGCCATATGTTGCACCGACATTTATTAATTCTTGTGCTAACTCTCTGAAACCGACTCCCGCAATCGTTTCAAACGGCCGAATGTCCATGCAACAGAAGTTCACACATTTTTTTGTGACCTCTGACTTCACCCTTTCTGGTGGTGGTTTTGCGAAACTGAAATAATCGCCCACACTCAGTTGTTTGTGACCGCTGCTGGATCCGCCACATGACCGTTCAAAATGTTTCTGGAGATGTGATGAACCTGTTTTTTTGCTGTCATATGACAACAGCTTTGCATACAACACACTGAACAAACCCGGTTGGCTCATCTTTGAAGGGTTGTAATAAGATGAAACTTAGTCCAGAACGGAGCTTTTCCCTTGGTGTTGTTCACTCTCTTCAATTCGCCATTTTCAATCTTTTTCTTTACGTCGTTCTCCATGTTTGTGGTGGGAGTCGGGAAGTGGCGCGAATCGGATGTGTAAGTGTAGGCCTACAGAAGGGAGGTGCGTGGCAGAGCAGCTGCTGCTGCTGCGTTCAAGTGTTTCCATTTAAACACAAAATAGTTCTTTAATTAGCAGTTAAAAAAAAAAAAAAAAAAAGAATTCAATTGAAAAATAAAAGTGCTCGAGCCCGGCCCGTGTCCGAGGTAATTATACGGTTGTCGGCCCGAAGCCCGGCCCTCGGGCTGTCGGGCTGTCGGGCCCCTCGGGCCTAGGGCTCAGGTGCAGGGCTCTAACACTAGCTACAAGTGACATAAAGCAGCCTGTTGCGCCCATACTTTACACACCCCTGCCTATGAAAACAGAGGCGCCCTGGCAGAAATATAGAGGGATGGACGGGAGAGGCCGACAGCGACCCCTCAACGATCTTCATGGCAACCAGGCCAGAACGGTCAACCAAAGCAACCCTGACACCTCCACCGCCAACGACTTCGCCAGGTATCTCGCACAGAGTCAGTTGGTGTCCACAGGGCTAACCAATTTCGACGACAAGCCAGAGAATTTCTGGGCATGGAAGTCCACCTTTTACCGAGTCATCACAGGCCTGGGCCTGCCAGCCAGAAAATAGCTTGATCTCCTCATCAAATGGCATGGCAAGGAGTCCTCAGAACAGACAAGAAGGCTTAAAGCAGCCAGCATCAGGCACCCCCAGGTCGGATTGATGAGGGTTTAGCAGAGGCCGGAAGAGTAATATGGCTCACCAGAGGCAATCGAAAGGGCTCTGTTTGATAAACTGGAGGACTTTCCGAAGGTGACATACAATGACCCTCACAAGCTCCGCGACCTTGGTGACTTGCTCCTAGAACTAGAAGCTGCGGATGGACGGCTACTTACCTGGCCTGTCTTACCTAGACACTTCCAGAGGAGTGGCTCCAATCGTCGACAAGCTTCCATTCAACCTCCAGGATAAATGGGCTTAATTTGGGTCCAAATACAAAGTAATAAACAATGTGGCTTTTCCCCCCTTTGCTGCGTATGCTGACTGCACCCGCAGGGAAGCCAGAGTTAAAGCAGATCCCAGCTTCAACCTCCCAGCTGCTGCTCCTCAACAACCCACTTAGCAAGGGACTGCGTCACAGAGGTGGACTGCAAGGAATGTGGCAGCAACCGTCACACCTCAGCACTCCACCCAGGACTAGCTCCCTGGAAGTCCAACTCGTCCCCCCTGCTTCAGAGAACGAGGAGGGAGGAGAACAAGCGGACAATCAGGAAGTCACCTTCAAGTGTACGGAAATATGCGGAGATGGAATGAGTCTCAGGGCATGTTCCAAGATCTGCCTCGTCAGCGTCTTTCCTCAAGGATGAAGGGAGGAGTCCAGAAGGATGTACGCTATCTTGGACGAGCAAAGCAACCGTTCCATGGCAACATCAGAGTTCTTCAGCATCTTCAACATGGCGTGTAGTCCATCGCCATACACACTCAGGACATGTTCAGGTCTCAAGGAGACAGCTGGCAGAAAGGCCCATGGTTACGTTGTGGAGTCAGCCGATGAGAAGGCCAGTTGCCCTCTTCCCACACTCCTCGAATGCAACTAAATCCCAAACACCCTTTCGGAGATCCCAACCCCCAATACTGCTCGACACCATGGACACCTGAGACACATTGCAGACGAGATCCCACAACTTGTTTCAGATGCACACACACCCTGGTTCCAGATGCTCGGTAGAGACATTCTTAGAGTACACAAAGTAAGAAGCCATATAAACGGTCCACATGACGTCCCATTCGCCCAAAAGCTGGACGTTGGATGCGTCGTCGTCGGCGACGTGTGCTTTGGGGGAACGCACAAGCCACCCCACGTCGGAACATTCAAAACCTCCATTCTGGAAAAAGGACGGCCCAGTTTCCTCAGCCCATGCAGAAACACCACATGGCTCTCCGGACCAGTCTTTCTTCGGAATCCATCTCCCCACCCTCTCAAAGTCCAAGAGACATTCAACCTTGTTAACCCCGCTTCCGACTCCGACTTACGCCCCGAGATTGCTGTGAACCTTACCGTAGTCTCTCGACACCTTACAGACCCCACACGCTTTGAGCGTTTCTCAAAATGGACCGTCACCACTAGTGTTGGCTCATTCGCGAACCAACCGGTTCGAATGAACGAATCTTTAGAACGAACGAACTGAACCTCTGGTTCCTTTCTCTCGTTCGTCTCGTTCACCACGATTCACCGGAAACTCGACTGAACGAACGAACGAGTTTCCGGTATAGCACGGACTCCACTGAGTCTGGCTGACTCAGCTGAGAAACGTGCAATGGCGTGCATTCCATGAGGCGATTCACCGCTACCGGAACCCAGGCTGAACAAACGAACGATTCGCGAACGACTCCTCCCAGACCCTCGACTCGCTGACAGTTCGTTCACTCACGAGAAGACCCCGAAGCCGCCGCTAGGCGCAGCCATTTGCGCCATTTCCGAATTTCAGCCGCCGCCAGTCAAATAATAATTCTATCACATAGTAGGGCTTTGTCTTCGAATGTGAACGAAGTATTGATTAGCCAGCGATTTATTAGAAACCTAATAAACCGTTGGAACACGCAAGACCGGTAACCATAGCAACGGCGGTAAACAAACCTCACAAAGCCCAATCCAGGTCGTACTGAAGGCATTTAATGGCCAAATATTCTTAATAAATATTCGAATATATTTGAATATTAATAAACAAACAAACTTCGAATATGATTTTTGGGCAAAAGTCAAAGCCCTGGTATGTGTGTGTGTTTGAATTATTCTATAATTTATTTAGTTTGATATTGTTTATACATTTCTTTATTCAAATCTATTTGATCTCAGAATTATTTCATAGTGAAAAAGATGGCTGTGTGTTCCACAGTTGACACAGTAGCTCATTCAGTGTTGAGGGATAGGCCTATTGTAGCCCAAGGTTAAAGAGGAAAACTCAAATGTGTTATATTGGCTTTGATAATGATGATGATAATAATAATAGTAATAATAATACACATGCTATTACGTTCTTAATAGGGTTTACCAACTTGTAACAGCATCGAAATTACATTTCCATAGTAACCTTTCCAGTACTGGAGCTGAATAAATGGCACACATTGTTGCATGCACTGCATCAGGAGTAGGTTATTTAGTTATAAGTAGGCTATACCTAGTTAGCTTCAACGATACACGATATCATATAATATATTATAATATAAATGAAAAATAACGATATAAGTGGAACGTCCATGTAGGCCTACGCAGCAGGTGATACCGCATGATATGCCACACGGCATATCATTAACTATCGTATTATCTCTGAGGTAAAGTAAAGCCTCAGGTAGTTCGTTACATCGTTTCCACACCATTCGATTCACCGGAAACTGAACGGAGGAGTCGTTTGCGAATCAGTCTAGTTTCCGGTAGCAGTGGATCGCATCATGGAATGCACGCCATTGCAAGGTTCTCAGCTGAGTCAGTCAGACTCAGTGCTACCGGAAACTCGACTGAACTGGGAGGGAGTCCGTTCGCGAATCGTTTGTTCGTTCAGCCTTGGTTTCCGGTAGCGGTAAATCGCATCATGGAATGCACTCCATTGCACGGGTTCTCAGCTGAGTCAGTCAGACTCAGTGGAGTTAGTGCTACCGGAAACTCGACTGAACGAACGAACGAATCGATTCGCGAACGACTCCTCTTGGCGAACTGAATCACGCGAACTGGTTCACGGAAACGAATCACTAAATCCACCTCTGGTCACCACCACAGTCGCACCTTTGATCCATGCTGCCCGTTCTTTTGCCCTGCCGGCACAGAAAGGCAGCTGCAGAGGATGGCACATCTGTCCAAGGGGCCCCTCAGAGGAGGAGATGGATAGAGCCAGGATCTTCGTGATGACGACCGTCCAGCATGAGCTTCATGCAGAAAAGCTGAAGAGCATAGCCACCAAACAAAGTCTCCCCCCTCGTAGCAGTCTATTGACGCTACACCATTTCATCGACAGCAATGGGCTTCTCAGAGTCGGAGGCCGCATAGCTCAGTCTAAGCTAGCAACAGAAGATCCAAACCCCTGCATTCTCTTCAAGTGTGTGACCTGCAAGAAGCTTCGGCAGAACACCAGCAAATGGCAGATCTGCCGGCCGAGCGTCTACAAGTAGCCAGTCCATTCACCTATGTCGGTATGGATGTCTTCGGACCATGGGAGGTCACTTCACGTCATACCAGAGGAGGACACGCCAACAGCAAAAGATGGGCTGTCATTTCTCATGTATGTGCACAAGAGCCGTGCACATCGAAGTAATAGAAGCCATGAGCTCCAGCAGTTGCATTAATGCCCTGAGAAGGTTCTTCCCCATCAGAGGCCCAGCAAAGCAAATATGCTCGGACAACGGCACCAATTTCATCGGTGCCTGCCGAGAACTCAAGATGGGTACACCAGGCTCCAGCTCAGAGACCGTGGAGCAATATCTCCAGGAGCACAACTGCACCTGGGTATTCAACCCACCCCACTCATCTCACATGGGGGCGCATGGGAGCGCATGATTGGCATCACCCGTCGCATCCTCGACTGCATGCTCCTTCAATGTGGATCATCGCGTCTCACACACGAATACTTGACTACCCTTATGGCTGAGATTACTGCGGTGATGTATGCAAGACCCCTTGTCCCAGTGTCATCAGACCCGGAGTCTTCTCTCATCCTTACTCCAGCTATGCTCTTGACCCAGAAGACCTGCACAGCCCCTCCTCCACCAGGTGACTTTGGGGGAGGAGGTTAGCACAATGCTAAAGAGCAGCTCTACCGGAGCATGCTGCCTCAACAGGTACAAGTTAGCCTCAGGTTTGATATTCGCCTGATATTTGGTTTTGGTTTACCACGCAATCGGATTCATCAACACAAGTGCACTACATTACGGGCTTAGTATGTTGAGGACAGTTTAGGACAGTTTAGGACACCGTATCGCGGAAAAATCACAAAGACATGTTGCTATCATGTCAGTGCAACAACGTCATCAACGTTCTGGCTGCTACCTGTTTTAGGGACCGTCTACAAATTACACTCACAGACTGGTGGCAGAGACATTACAATGGAATTAAATCATATAAAATAAAATAAAAATCCATAAAAATACATTTTATCATTCTGATTGTTGTAGCAGTTGCCAATGGTGGGCTGCTACTTACTACAGGTAACACTTTGCTTAAACATTGCATTATTGTTAAACGGGAGGGAATTAATCGTTTCAAATATAGTTTAGTCGATTTTTGTTAAATAATAAAATATTAACTGCATCCTGATCAGTGGTGTTTCTACATGTAAAAAACAGGTGGGGCTAGGCTAATATTTTTTATTCTTTTAAATGATCAACCAGTGTTTGTGACGTCACCTGTTTATTTTCACAGTCGTGGCGATCTTTGTAGACGTTGACTCCGCCTGCTCCCGGTTATCCTGCATAACACAGGACTGTATGTAAAAATATAGTTCAACATCTGACCTGTGAAGGGCAGTCATACGCTAAACAGCGTCTAAACTGCCAAAATCATTCAACAAAAATGGTAGACCCCTTCACTTTTATTAGTGTTTCTACTGGCTTTTCAGGCACACAGACATCCATCCAAACAAATGGGGCATTTTAATTTTGTTTGAAATTCATTTTTTGAAAAAGTTACAGCCCTAATATATTACAAATAAAAATGGTAATTTTCATAAAAAGCAAAAGTATTTCAAGATAGAAAATGAGCTTCCGTCATTGGTCTTACTCAGTCAGTGTCCCACCATGCTGTTTGTAGCCCTGGCTATGGTTTCCCATTCTCTATTCAGCCCTCAGCTCCACCCACAAGGACCTGCCAGGACAGCAGACAGGTACTGGGGCCATCACAACCATTACAGATAAAAATATACTTTAACTATATTCAGTATGCTGGGCTTTTTGTTTTTTAACTAAGTGACTGTTCTCCATGTAGCAGATATATATTCAATTAATAAAGTACATTAGTGCAGCTTTTAATCTTTTATTGCTGACATTAAAACATTGCAAAAAGTAAAAGTTTAAAAGTTTTTAAACTTTAAACTAAGCTTACGTAAACCTTAAAATAAAATGATACTACTCTAAACAGCTGTAAGAGCTACTATAAGAGCCCAATATAATTTTACCATGGAGTAGGCCTACACCTGCCATAGGCCTGAGCAGTGTCCTGGAGGAGAAATCAAAGAAAATAGCTGTGAAAGAAAAGATTCAGAATGGCCTGTCTTGGTTTAAAGCCCACTCGCCACCACGACAAGGAGCAGGCCAGCAGTGGGAACATATAAGACTGGAAAAACATAAATAGACGGAAGAGCACAAGACATTCTAATATTTCCTCCAGACTAAGGATCTCAAATCTGTGCTCCAATAGATGATCTACCACATTCATCTTGTCGATTTGTTTTCGGTTGTGTGCCTCCGGCATGTTTGTTAGCAAAGTTATTCTTCTCCTTCTCTTCTTCGCTACCGGACTTCTTGTGCCTCACCCTACAGCCAATGAACAGTGAAAACCGAAACGACGCTGTAGTGGAACGAACCATATGCAGTAGGCCTATGTCCATGGCGGTCCCGGTGGGGCTAGCCCCACCAGAAGTAAAATAATCTCTGTCCACTTCAACAGAGAAACACTCTGAGCATGCGCATTTCAATGTTTCAAGTCCAATACACATGACATTGGGCTGGTAGGGCTAGAGCCCCTCTTGCCCCTCCGGAAGAACTCAGCCGGAAGAAGCAAGCCAGGGTCGACTAAAAATGAAATAAAAGCGCCAAACTTAGTATTTTACAGTAATTCTGGGGAGCTTATTTTTTAAATATATATATATATATATATATTATATATTATATATATATATATATATATATATATATATATATATATATAATTATATTATTTTTTTTATATATAATTTTTTTTCCTTTTCAAATATTTTTTTTTCTTGGGGCCGAGCCACACTTGCCCCTAAGGACCAGTCGATACTGATTCTGATTAACTATAATGCAATACATTTGTGTGATTTATTTCCTGAAACAATTCCATGGTAACGTCAAATTCCCTGGGCGGGCAAGGCAGAGAAAGGAGAGGTAACTTGGCCCCTTATGACGACATATGGGGCCACATTCCAAATCAGCGCATCTGAGCTTCCATTTTTCCAAAGGCGAGCAGGATACCTTGTGCCTGTTTTACACCGAACACAAGTTTTAGCCACTGGGAGACGATAGGCAGGCTTGGGGAACTCATATTAATGTTAGAAAACCTCATAAAGTGAGATTTCCATGCCATGGGACCTTTAATAAAGTTATTATTCTTCATCACAGAGTGAAGTCATGGAACAGCAGCCAATAGGAGGCTAGTCTGAGAGGAGTGTGAACTGGGAGGCGAACTGGTCCAACTGGTTGGTTCACAGCATCATTTCCTCATAATGAGTCGTACTGTTTGTTGTGGCTCACAACATTAAAGAAGGAAGAAGACGAAGGTACTGTACTCAACTCTGATCCATATTTATCGGTAAACACATGTGGTTAAAAGCGTTACTAATGTTTGCATGGTACATGTTTGAACTGTAGCATACTTAAAATCTCTCACAGTGTCTCTGTCTTTCTATCTCAGCTTTTAGACATCATAGCTCTCTTTATATTTTAAGTCTTAATCACTGGCTCGATCCCCACAAAACTCATGTGTGACAAAGAGTGTGTTAGTGTGGGACAATGAGGGACACGTTACAATGCAGGAGAGGTAGTCTACAAACGTATCTTTCTACCTTAAGAAATAGACATTCTCTCATGTTGCTTCACATCGTATCCAGCGATGGACGTTGAAAACAAGTAACTCTCTGAGAACAACCTTGCTGTACCCCGTTTTAAGGTGTTTTACTGCCTTTGCTGTGAGTGCATTTCCTTTTCCTTTGAGGTTTCCAACATATTCCTCCTGAAACTGCATTGCGTGAGACTTTTTGGTGACTGGATGTTCTGTGTTGGGCTGAGCACAGCAGGCAGCACGGTGACAGGGTCACCTGCACTCAGCCCTCCCCCAATGCGCAGTTTGATTGACGTCAAAGACACCCCTCTGATGACAGCCTTGCCAGCCTTCTTCACAGCTTTTGGCTTCAATCCAGATTTTAGAAATGCTGTGTAGTCCCACATAGAGCAGGACATCTTACACTTGTAGCCTACAGTAATGTCATTGAACAGCAGCCAATAGGAACTTTGTCTGAGAGGAGGTTAAACTTGAAGGGGAACTGGTCCAACTGGTTGGTTCACAACATAATTTCCTTGTAACCGAGTTGGACGGTTTAGTGTGGCTCACTTCATTACAGCAGGGAGAAGACTCAGGTATTGTACTTCACTCATAAATATGCATAACTTATTTATCAAAATAATAGGTTGATGGTTTATTTTCTGGAAAAACCAATTGTTAAAAACGTTAATAAATATGCGGTTGCATTGCTATATGTCAAAATTAATATTTGTCCAAAGTGACTGACAGTGAATTCAGATACAGGTCTTAAGGAGCAGGTAGGTGTTGGACAGTACAGTGGCAGGTCATTCAGGAGCAGGTAGGGGTTAGACCAGCGGTTTTCAATAGGTGAGGCGCGCTTCCCCTGGGGGGCGCCAAAGAGCCAAAGGGGAGATGTGCGACACGTGACACGCACAAAGAAAAAATACAATCTGTATGCAGCTCTATTGATATCGGTAATTGTGCGTGTGTGTATTAGTTTTAAAATGCATCGTTTCCTTTTCCCAAGTCAACAGGAGACAGCATTAAGGGAGGAGACAGGATCCAGCAAAGAACGTAGGAAATATGATCTTGAATGCGCTTTCTGGTCTCTGGAGAGCGAGTTCTCCCAGATCTCCGCTAGGGCTATGGAAGTCTTAATCCCCTTTACCTCCACGTACTTGTGTGAGTGTGGGTTTTCCACACTGACCGTGATTAAAAACAAATACAGATCAAGGCTGCAGGTGGAGGACGACTTGCGTATATTTCTCTCTGCACTGCAGCCCCACATCGAACACCTCTGCGCATCAAAAGCGAGGCCTCAATGTTCCCACTGATATGGACGATTCAATTGAAAGTCAAAGTTGTGTTGTCTTGAATTCATGAATTGGGTGGGCCATAGGGTCGATGCCGCTCGTAGTGCAAATTATGTGAATTTGGCGCATTTTGTTTGTTGTTTAAATTTGAGGTTGTACGTGGCTGAAATCGTTAACAAATTTCATGAAAATATGTGAATCTGTTTGATCTGTTAACCTGCCGTTGTCGTTCATTGATCAGAGAGCTGTCCATTGTGCAGATTTTTTTCGAGACGATGTGCATCTCCTTCAAATGTGCGCTTAAAGCCCAGACACACTGCACAGATTTCAGCCGTCAAGTGTCGTCGGTTGTAGCTTTGGCGCCGATTACACATGTTAAGCATGTTTTGTTGACTTGTGGATAGGCCTACTGATGTTCAGTAATTTTAAAAGTAGCCTCAATTAGGCCTGAATGAAGTTGGAAATTGTTGCAAAGAATCGTTTATGAATGCACTTTTAAAAAAGTTGTGGAAATAAAATGTCTTCAACATTACATTTGATTAGTTATTGAAAATCATCATTACCTTGAACACACAAAATATGGCATTTACTGAAGAGGCGTGTGTGGGTTAGGTCTGGCGGACGGGATTAATTTTTTTGAGGGGGGGCTCGGCTGTCCTTACCTACTCTAAGGGGAGGCTCACATTCACCCAATTTGAAAACCCCTGTTGTAGACCAACTTTGGAAAACTTTAGTTCCATCGTAGAGACGCTAGAGGTCAGCAATACTCCCCGTCGCACAATGACGTTGGTTAGGAAAAGTGGAGTCGAATTCATTTTGAACAGCGCTGTCTTTTCCTATGTTCGAAAGGAAGCACCTTTTCATCTCCCTGACCTGATGATGTTATCCACAAAGGTTAAGTAAAGGAGGCATAAAGGTTAGGAGATTTGACTATTAGTAGAGGCCCCAAATGTTTAAAATGCACTGACAGTTGCACTTTACTGGTCTCTAATCTAAAACATGCACAACACACACATAGGGGTGGTTCTGGGCGCTATCAAACCCGGACGGTCGCACGAGGCGCCAATCTTTTCATGACATGTTGATTTTCTATGATGTATCACAACATTGTGTGGGGAATTGGCATATTGGCGCTCCCTTTGTCAGCAGGCGCACCTGCTTGTTGAGAAGGTGCTGGCCCTGCATGGACGGACTGAAACTCCCACTGAAGTCCGTAATGCCATGAGACAAACCCACACACACACACACGCACACGCACACACACACACACAGGGTACTCTGTAAGCACTTTAAAAATGCTGTGAAAAACTAATTAAAATTGATTTTAATATGACATTATTTAAGAAATGGGTTTTGTTTTCCGGTCCCTCTTTTGTGAGGCAGGATTTCCCCAGAATTCTTTAACAAGAATCCCCAGCGCTCGTTGCCCCTGGACTTCAGTGGACGAGCGGTGTGCATGCTTTGTACAACTTTAAATGCAAATTGTTCATGTTATGGAGTCTAGATAATTATCCCTATAACCTGTGATCACCGTTTAATTCTCCCATACAGGGCTCTCCCCTGTTTTATTACCTCTGGGCTGGTCCCTACCCTCTCTCTCTGCGTCCTCAGTGCCAGGCACCCTCCAGGGGCATAAACAGAGAAGCTTTGAATGTGACGGGGGATGGGGGACGGGGGGTTGTTTAGGTGAGACCTGTGGACAGAGACTACAGAGAACTTCAGATACGGCAGTGGGGGAACTAAAACATGAGGTGGAGTGTGGTAGAAAATAACCGAATTCTATCATTTCAACTAACTAAGAGAGCTTGAGGAATCGAGGAGTCCGGAACAAGTATGACATAAGACTTTACTGCTGAACAAGACACCTCCGCTTCACGTCGGGGTCCGGTTCTGTACAGCATTATCCCTTACATTTATTATATAAGCCCAGACCAACATAAAGCTGCTTTCACACCGCCGCGCAGAAACTGGCCGCCTCCATTCATTTCAATGAGGGAAGGGCGGCAGAGGGGAGGCGGTTACAAAAGTGGCTGAAAACCAGGAAGCGGTTGCCGCCCATGTGAACACGCAGATTTTGCTCCCCGTGTTGAAACTTTCGGCGGCAGCAGAAGCAGCAGCAGCAGCAGCCGCTTTTTTGAAAACGCCTGGCCCTTCACACCGCCGTGCTGAACCCTCCGGCAGCGAGGCGGTTAAAGGGCGGTTGCTGCGCGGCGGTGTGCAAGCACCGTGCGTGAGAGACATACGAACGTACGCTTACCACTTTTGTAAATGCCATACATACAGTACATTTGGTTTCCATGACAGGAATAGATCTATTCCAATTAGAAATCGAATAGGATCAGAAATTTCCATGTAAACGCGGTTAGTGAAATTTCCTCCAATATGTCGCGCCCCACCTGTCAAGTCTCTATTCCCCACCGGTGGGGCGCGCCCCACACTTTGAGAACCGCTGCACTAAGGTGTCCATAGGGGGGTCAGGTTTATACTGTTTTAGGGTTCTTGCTGTTGAGTCGTGACCAATACTTTCAACATTCTTACTATCCTCAGGAATGATAGCCTGCTCTACGAGTCACTTCAAGAAACATGGTTGTCGATGTTAAGATTCCAGCCACAATAGTTTCGGATGTGAATGTCGATATTGCGATCTCATTTTTCATAGTTTCGGAATTGACCATTGATATTGCAGTTGCCAGTGTTTCTATATTATTCTCTTTTGGTGTCATTGTTGGGGTCACCTCTACTTCTGCTAGCATTGTTGTCTGTTTTATCTGACTCTGAACAGTAGCTGCTGTACCATTTGTTGCTAGTGTGTTTATTAGCTCACTCATGATTGTTGTTTCCTCTCTAATGGGAGTTACATTAGTGATTGCTAATATTGTTGTTTCTTCTCTAATTTAAGTTACATTAGTGATTGCTAATATTGTTGTTTCTTCTCTAATTTAAGTTACATTAGTGATTGCTAATATTGTTGTTTCTTCTCTAATTTAAGTTATATTAGTGATTGCTAATATTGTTGTTTCTTCTCTAATAGAAGTTACATTAATCTTACCTGCATCTAGAGTCAAATTTAATCTATTAGGGGTGAATCTTTCCCAATATCTCTAACTGGAGCTTGATTTACTTTATCGGTGGCTGTGGTTGTATTTACTTTGTCATTATCTGAAGTTTTTCCTGAAATACTTTGGTCAAATTCAACAACCATATCCGGTTGATTTTTGATTGTACAAGGGACTTCTGCTTCTAGTGTAAAGTTAATTTTTCTTTCTGACACTACTTTAAGAAGCCGATATCCTCTCATTTGTAATTTTTACTCGTTGTTGTAGTCCCATGTTTTTTTGTGATTTTACTGTCAAACACCATTTCATTGGTTCTGGCTGTATACACTACTTTAGAGTGACATTTCCTCCAAGCTAGTTCATACATCCGGTGGAAAGTTAATACACATATCGATTGGTTACCTGACATAACAGTAAACATATTTTGTTCATTAACTCGGTTTTCCGGTGGTGTCTGAGCATATAAGACTATTCTCTCTTCCTTTTTAACTATTCCTGAATGTGACGGGGCTGGATTGTCATGTGTTTCTCTTATGCTTCCTTGAGTACCAGCCCCTGATTCCTGGCTGTTCCAGGTCTGTGTTGTCTTCGTAGTTTCATCCTTCCTCTGTCCTTGCGCCAGCGGAATCTGGCCCAACCCATAGAGCATCAGGAGCAGGTTCACCAATTTTAGCATCATCGTGTGGCTGTTGCTCCTTGCTCGGCTGGATCTGGTTCTGGGATAGTTGGTCAGCCCTGGGTGTGTGTGCATCTGGCTCCTTCTCACGCTCCTCCTCACGCTCTTTCCTTGTCCTGGGTTGAGCGGCTTTTGTGCAGTGGTTGAGGTGATACCACGTGGCAATTCCTTCCACCTAGATTGCTGTTGGTGTTGCGTTGGCGACTTTGTATGGTTCTCCTCTCCTGGGCTCGTTCCACTTTCTCCTGAACACCCTTAGGTACACCTGGTCACCTGGCTCCACCCCTCTTGGTGGTTCCTCCTCCAACTCTAGAACTTTGTTTCTTTCGCTGGGATTACAAACTTATGTACAGCAGTTAGTTGTTCGAACATATTTTCCTTAATTCTATTTCTAATTACTCTAAGGCCTTGTTCCTCGAAGCGTGGGGCGGGCCCCAGTAATAAGGAATAGAGATTTGACAGGTGGGTCGCAGC
Source organism: Melanogrammus aeglefinus (assembly GCA_900291075.1). Lineage (NCBI taxonomy): Eukaryota > Metazoa > Chordata > Actinopteri > Gadiformes > Gadidae > Melanogrammus > Melanogrammus aeglefinus. Next base: position 2,106 of record OLKM01005014.1, on the reverse strand, counting down.
AAGCAAGAGGAAAATGTTTTGCCTGTCTGTTCAATGCCTTTCTCTATTGCCAATGAGTAAAATAGCCACATACAAGCAAAGCAATCATTAATGGGCCCATATGCAGACTAGGAAATCCAAAAAAATAAATAAAAAATCAGATTCTGGGGATTAGGAGCAAAATTTAATGTGGGGAAAAAAAATAAGGGGAAAATAGTGCTTCGACATTGTTCTGAAGGCTGATGGGGCTGGACAATTTCCGACCCTCCATGTGTGGGAAATGACAGAAAAGGTTTGAGAACCACTATGGAAGTCCCTTATGGGGCCCTCGAATGATAGGTGAAGGCATGGGTCGACCCGCAAACATTTCATGCGGGGATAGATGCGTCGTTCTGTTAGCTTGCGATAACTCAATAGTGCCAGTGGTAGTGCATCAATCCAATTCAATTTAGTGCTTGCAAAAATGTTGTTGATTTTTGTCTTGAGCGTCCCATCATACCTTCTGATTGAGGATGGTAGACGCAACCTAGTCTTTGTTTGACATGCAAATGCTGAATCACTTGTTTGAGTGTTTTTTGAATAAATGCTGCCCCATTGTCTGAGCTTATTTCTGACAGAATTCCAAACCTTGCATGACTTCTCTAGTCAGAAACTTGATTACAGTATCCACCTTAATTTTTTCACACTTCTTTCCTCAAGGCGCAGTGTCAAGCCTTTTCTATGAATCCAGAGGTGTTTTAGCTGCTTTCTACTATTAATGTTTCTATATGATATATAGGCCTGATAATACTCAAGAGTTAACATAAAAAGTAATGGTTAATTTCTCCCATAGGAGAACTCCAAATACGATGGTGTGGAAACTACAAATTTATCAAAGCCTGAAAGCTCCACCGAGCCCTTATCTGTACTGGACTATGTGGTATTTTATGGCACAGGGCCACCACTCACTTACAGTACAACACACTCTCTATCTGCCCCCTCTGTGCTGTGTGTATATACATGTATATATATACAAATGCATATATGTATGTATGTATAGGGGTACGTGTGTGTGTGTGTTTGTTGCGCACTAATATTGTTTGATAAAGTGTAAGCTCAAATATTGGCTCTGTATTCCTCTTTCTCAGTGTCTCTGTCTTTGTCCCTAAATTCTTCGTGAAACTCTAATGGAAGGGACTATCTCCTGTTTTATGACCTATTTCCTGTACCCTACCCTCTGTCTACACAGTACCAGGTTGGAATGTTAGAATGTTGGCCTTCTCTCTCATACAAAGGGTCATTAAGACTCTTCACCCAGGAGGAAAAAATAGCATCCAAGCGCACATAAACACATGCATTAGTACATATTAGGGATATTTAAAAACATTTTTAGAATTCATGCAAGTTGGCTTAACTCCTCAGAGTAAGAAATATATATATTGCATTTGTACTCAACGTCTTATCACAATGACAAATAACATTACTGTTACCCCCAGATTTCTATGCGGCCAGTTTTTTAACCTCACCCTTGCCAAGCAAGACTGGCTACCGAAATGAATACAGGTCTTCTGCTACGAACCCTCTTGTATATTAATTTGGCATTCCTTTTTTGCACCCCGTGCTGGGGCAGGTATTTCTGTTTGGCTCTTTCCTTTCACTTTTCCCCCTGTGGTCGAAGGCTAATGAGTGATTGCAGCCACCTGATACCCCCTACTTAAGGAGATCCGGTAGCGCGGTCTCTCTCTTCCACCTCCTGAGAGCCGCAGGATCGTGTAACCGGCTCCTGGCTTCACCACCGCCTTCCGTTGTTTTCTCATTATCATCCCCTGCGTCGGGATCATGATTTTTGGGCCCTTTTCGGCCACTCATTGTATTTGTTTTGGACGGCCTTACTAATAAATACCCTTGCTTTTTGCTAATACCTCGCCCTTTGTGGGTGCGGTGCTTTACATTTAATTCATTGTCTCTGCGCATCTGGTGCGTACATGAATTAATTTGGGACTCTAGTCCGTGTCTTTTGACTAGTGTCAATAGATTTGAATGCGGCCTGTTCATAGCCTTCTAGTCTCATTCACCTCATCATTTTTATAGCCTGTACAGATTTTTGCGAGTGTGCGGCATCAGCTAAGTGTAAACCCCTGGGTACAT
>OLKM01005013.1:0-18906 GCA_900291075.1 Melanogrammus aeglefinus | reverse complement strand
CCTCAATAGCGCGTGCTTTGCCTGCCCGCAGCGTGGCGTGCGTGAGTGTGCATGTGTGCTGTGTGTGTTGGTGTAAGTGATTGTTAGGCGGGACGGTGATGTGTGATGTGTTGTGGTGACGGCCGCACAGGAGCGAAACCACCTCTCTCGCCAAACAGGCTCCATTTTGCTGGGAAAAAACAAAAGGCATGTTTATCCAAACCAAACATAAAGTCTCTCAAATCAAAGAACAACAAACTGGGAGAATCCACGGTCCCTACCCTTCGTGTGGACTCGATCCCCAACGAGGACACGTCTCTCTCCGTAGCCAGGAATCCACATGGAGGGAAGCCCCATGAGTGAGAAGCAGGCTTTAGCTAGCTCTCCACACTGTTTCTCAGGTTCTTCCACTCACTTATATCGGGCGGTTAGCCAAACAGTGTTGTCTGTATGACGTGTCATTATTATCATGTTTTTGAGATACATGATGAAGGGCCATGATAATTCCGAGGAATCTATCTTATTGAAAAGGGACTAAATCGTAAACAGCTGTATAATCAGAGATTTGATGAAGAACTGTGGTGGATGGTTATTAGCTCCTTTCAGAGGCTGACGTTTTTTCCTTGTGCGTATCCCAGTGGGACAGAGAAACTCATCAGACCAAACTGCGCAGACTTTCATGTGCGACGCAGAACGACGCTTATAATTCAGCCGATCGACTGTTAGTGAAGGCAACGGACTGAGGAACCGCCATCTATGTATCACCGCACGTCCATGTTACGACCACCCTTCTCATGCCTTTTTCACTCTCTACACTCTCATCTCTTCTCTCTCATTCATCTCACTGTACGACATCCCTCTCCTCCTCTTCTCTCTCTCACCTTCTCTCTCCATCTCTCATCCCATCTCTCTCTGTGCTCCCTCAAACCCCCAAAAAATGGAACACCGTTATGCTCCTCTCGGAGTGCCACCAGAAAGGAATCCGTTTCTAAATGTCAAGTAGAAGAGGAGATGTGGATTGGCGGGGTAGGAGGCGGGGTGGAGGCGGGTATAGAGGGCTGGAGGCAGGGTGTGGAGGTGGCCGTGAGATTCAGGGTGGAGTTCGAGTGTGATTGGGGTTAGAGGCAGTTGAAGGGGGGGGTTCCAGACTCTCAGCCTTCTGGTTTGCATTCGCCGCGTGAGAAGTTTTCCCATCAGCCCATGAGTCGACTGGTAATATCAGTGACAATGATGGAGGAGCTGGCAGGGGTGGGGGTATGGAAGGGAACGTGGTGGGGGGCCAATCTGGGGACCGGTTCGCAGCCAGCTGGGGAGTCTTATTGACTAGGTTAAAGCAGAGAAACAGTAAGAACGTTGGAATAAAAAACAAGGTTGCGCCTCACAATTCGATGAGAATAAAAACCAGACTAAAATGTATTAATTCGAGGGTTCTTTAAGAGAAGGAAATGAAAGAGATCCTGAACTCGCCTTAGTACACATGGCTATAATGGCCTTCTCAAAATCAATAGACATGGGGAAACAGCACAAGTACTGAACATGGAAAGAACCTTTATTCTGGAAACAGCACTAACGGCATGCTGATTTAATTATCATGTCACTGAAGCCACGGCGAATGACGCCCGCCTTTGGGAGACATGTTCAAATGTTCCACTATTACTTTGCTTTTAAGAAAAATCTGTTACATCCCAGATAAATGTCTTTGTTAACCGAGAACCGCGTTGTGCCGAATAGTCTGCAATCTGTGGGAAGCAACGTGTGTGTGAACGGCTGCCACCGCCACAGTGCATCAGCCGGCCACGCACCAGCGGTCTTATCAGAACGCTGCACAGAGAGAGCCCGGCCAAACCGCCACATCCTGTTTTGAATACGTGGAGACCCACAGTACTGGTATCTGTTTCTGTGGTGTGTGTGTTGTGTGTGTTGTGTGTGTGTGTGTGTGTGTGTGATGTGTGTGTGTGTGTGTGTGTGTGTTGTGTGTGTGTGTGTGTGGTTGTGTGTGTGTGTGTGTGTGGGGGGGGGGGTTGAGCCCTTTGCTTTCTGTGTGTGATTGTGTTCTTTTTATGTATGGATGTTGAGTGTTGTGCACGTTTTGTTTTCTGAGTGTGTACGGTGCGCATGCATCTGCCGTGCGATTGTGCGTGCGTGTGTGCGTGCGTGTTAGATTGTTGTCTCTGTATGTGTGTATTCTCTCTCTCTCCCTGTCTCTTTCTCTCTCCCTCTCTCTGTCTGATGAGTCTCCATAAAGAGCAGTTACAGGCATTAACCTGTCGAGAGCTTTATGAACTCATCCAAGAACCTGCACACGTGTCACATGTCACGCGTGCAGCCTATAGGCCGCAAGTGTGATCGAGAGGCCGCACCCAGAGAAGGGAGGAGATGGCGTCTCTGATGCTGGGCCTGTCACTATGATATGCACAGCTCCTGGCTGTGCTCACATGTCTCCCCTTAAGAGATAAGAAGGTTTGAACTGGCAGAGAGGGGCGGATGGTCTTAAAGTGATTCCTGACATGGGTTTATACAACTTTTTTTTACATTAAGACCTAGACATCATGTCAATATGGCTTTCACGTAATCTCCCTTTTTAGTTTTGTTTTCTGTTCTTGTTTTTCTCCCCATCACTGCAAAGCCATAGGACTGAAAAGCACTGTATAAATGTATATATAAGTGCTATTTATACAACCTATCTCCAGCCGAGCCAATGTGGACACACACAGGTACACAGACCAACACGCACACACAACAACACACACACACACACACAAAAACAAAAACAGATACACACAGACACAGGCATGCACACACGCACACACATTCACACACACACACACACACACACACACACACACACACACACACACACACACACACACACACACACACACACACACACACACACACACACCTGCACACACGTCTTCACCCCCACCAAATGTGATTGTTTATTCAACCACACATGTTTTTCAACCACATTTGTATTGTAGGGCTAGAGATATTGCTATTTTTTCAGAATTTAATTAAAAATAATACGTGGCATAAAAAATTAATTAATAAACAAGTGTGAACGTGGAAATAATTGGGGTATTATGCCAGACAAACAGAGTGGGAGTGTCTCTCGCTCTCTCTCTTTCACTTGGTTTCCCTGAAAATGCCTTTTTGAAAGTACTGATGTGTGGTTGACGGCAACGAGTCAATACACATACAAATACATAGTTGGGTAACATTTGAAGTCTATAGAAGTCAAGACCATCGTACTTCATTTCATTTGTATGAAAATTGAGCAGAAGTAGGTAGGTGGGCGATACCAGGCTAGTGTGGATTTGAAAGGTTGTTGTTTTCTCTCATTTTAAATTTGTGTCCCTGACATTATCCATTACAATTTTAAAAAACTTATCTTGAACTAGGCCATTTTACTTCACTAAATTTTGAAAAAAATAATGCTGTTTCTCCAATTATTTTAGCTGTAAGATTAAGGGCCAGAACTTATCAGCACTCGAAAGCACTTTTAAAATGGCCGATGACCCATTAAATTACATAATACTAATTTAAAATTAAGCAATTCAAAAATCAATTAACACAGCTACAAGAATATCATAGACCATCCCACAAACTAGTCGAAAGAATCTGTCACGCCAATGGAGAATATTCTCCATTCTCCATATATATAAGTGCAGATCTGAGTCAGTTGTGTGTCTTTATGTATGTGTGAGTGCGAGTGCATGCTTGAGTGTGTGCGTGCGTGTGTTAATTTTAAAACATTAAATATGAAATCAAACCGATTTTAAATTAGATATTGTTTTAAGAAAACATTAAAATTTACATTTTCTTTTGAGTTTCTTCATTACTGATGATTGTCATTGGTAGTCTGAGTAGGACCGAGCAAAAATTAATCTTTGCAAATTCACTTCTTTTATGTTCTGAAAGCTAAAACAGAATAATTACCATGATTATATTTTCAATTTTTTAGCTTTTATGTTTTTCAGTGACATGATCTCTCTCTCTCTCTCTCTCTCTCTCTCTCTCTCTCTCTCTCTCTCTCTCTCTCTCTCTCTCTCTCTCTCTCTCTCTCTCTCTCTCTCTCTCTCTCTCTCTCTCTCTCTCTCTCTCTCTCTCTCTCTCTCTCTCTCTCTCTCTCTCTCTCTCTCTCTCTCTCTCTCTCTCTCTCTCTCTCTCTCTCTCTCTCTCTCTCTCTCTCTCTCTCTCTCTCTCTCTCTCTCTCTGCTTCTCTTCATTTTCTTCCGCTTTTCAAGGGAACATGAATGTGTGTATTATCCTTCACAGCAGAAAGACTGGATATTTTTTAATGAGTTTTTATCTCTCCATGCTAGGTTTATCACATTTTATTCACGCTCAAATGAGAAGGCAGTTTTTAAATGGCAGCCATTATTACATTATATATAAAAAGCTGTGAACTGCCCAACAAAAGCAACATTTCTTCTCCATCTATTTTTAATGAAATCCACAGCTGAAGACAATAGAAGTGTCTTCTGAAAGGGTTTCTGTGGCTACACACAAACACACTGAGAAGCTGGTAACCCACTGCTGACTCTGTGTGTCCATGCGATCAACTCTGATAATGACTTTTTATTAAATGAGGGATAATTATTTCCTTTCTTGCCGGCTTTCCAGTTTAATAAAACTGGCCAAGATCCTATAAAGGACAATCGGTAATTATTCATTAGCTTAAGCTACATCGATGTAAGGGACCCACTTTTCCCTATAAATAAAGACCCAAAGAACTACAGCAGCCTCCATCTTAACTCTCAGCACTTCCTCTTCCTGTTTGATTGTGAATTACTTCTGTATTCACAAAAGCATCATAGCTTTAGCAGAGAAATCAAAGTCAAATAAAAATGTCCCTTTTTTAAAAGACTGTAATCTTAACATTTAAAACAAACACAACACAATCCCCTTAGCAGGTAGCAGGTACACGAGTCTTCAAACATCCCCACAGCATGAGCAAAAGTTTGGCTGTCATTTGGACAAGCTACCTTCTTTGTTTTTGTTTAGTTGTCTTGTCTATCAACAACACTTTGTGTGTAACGCTGAGGACTGCTTAGTCACCAAGGTGATTGTGTGCTAAGGAAGTCACATCTGTTCCATAGCGCTCATACTGTCTTTCTCTGATTGGAGACGTGTAGGCCTACATAAAGCAGATGAATTGTGCATTGCTGAAACAAAACCACCTGTAGTAAATGCTCCCATTCACTCTGTTGCCAGTTTGACCGTGTGTTCCAACCCGAGGGGTGTTCCACGAACGGAGGTTTAACAAACACTGAGTTAACGCTGAACTCTAGGTTGATTGACCCTGTGCCGACTAACCCAGAGTTTTCGGTTCCACAGCAGCGGTTATGCATTAGTTCAATCAACTCGGAGTTGGTTAACCCAGGGTTGTGCGCGTCCACGCCAAACCTATAAAGACATGATGTATGGATCATGGAAACCCTGATCGAAATGGCGAAACGGGCCGCTTATTTCAATAAAATGGAACTCCAGGTTCTCCTGGAGAGCTATGGCGAGAAGGACATTAGCTGCGTTTCCATCAGCTGTTTAAAATGCGCATCTAGATGTATCGCATCGGAAAATGATGATGAGAAACGCCGTGATTCGCATTAAAATCCCCTGATTCGCACAAAAATGAAATACGCGCTCGCTATGGCCGGGTTTTGGTTGATTCGAATGGGATGGAAACAGCTGTATGCGAATCAAGTGTGACGTAGCGCACTTTCACCCCGACTGCTTCGACGGAACGACGGAATGTTTACAGGCTGGTTGCCATGCCAACCCGCGGAAAATCTCGCGTGACTTAGAAAACTCGCGCGAATTTGTAGTTTTCACCAAAGTCCATTCTTTTGATGGAAAACACACATGATTCGAATTTCTTTTACTTTTTTAATGCGCATTGCCCAGTAATGCGAATCACTTTGGATGGAAACATGGGCTACTGTCACAAGAAAAGGGAAAGCTAAAGCCTCTGCAACCCGGAGAACCAAAGCCTGGCAGCGGATCGCTGACCGCGTAAATGCGTTAGTTACACGTCAAAAGCATGATCCTTAATATTTCAGCCATGAATCTATAAATTCCCAGTTCCAGTTAAGCATTCTTAACGTTCCTACCACATATAACCCTTCGAGGCCGATAAAAAATATTGGATGGGTCATCTGAAAGGACTGAGATGTGCTCAGCACATCTCCAACTTTATAGCCTAGATAAAACTATCATTTGCAAAAAAACGGAGGGCTATGCAAATAGTCTGGAGTGAACTGAGGGTCCTCGATTGGTAGTGTTGGCTATGTAAGGCTGGAGAAGGCTATTTAAGTATATTAAAGATTTGCGCGATAATTATATCTCTCCAGCAAAAAGTCATCCGATATACCAAGATGTCGAGCCGTGGTCTTATTAATCGCTCCCGGTGGATTGCACGTATAATTTGCGCTCCGATATCAGCAGTTCTCTCATCAAGAGGGCATGCCATTGACACATGAAATCTGCGGTGAACATATGTTTAAACACCCAAAACCGGGTTATGTTTCAAACTTAACCTGCGCAAAACCTGCTCCGACCAGTGGGGTGTTCCACAAAGCCGGTTTTATCACATAACCGGGTAAGTTAACTCAGGGTTTGCGGTAACCCTGGGTTTTCCGTTCCAGAATGACCCCGGTATGTTAGTTACTATAGCAACATATGCTCTGAAGTAAACCTGGTCGGAGCAGGTTTTGCGCAGGTTAAGTTTGAAACATAACCCGGTTTTGGGTGTTTAAACCCATGTTCACCGCAGATTTCATGTGTCAAGTGCATCCCCTTTTGATGAGAGAACTGCTGATATCGGAGCGCAAATTATTCGTGCAATCCACCGGGAGCGATTAATAAGACCACGGCTCGACATCTTGGCATATCGGATGACTTTTTGCTGGAGAGATATAGATTATCGCGCAAATCTTTAATATATTTAAATAGCCTTCTCCAGCCTTACATAGCCAACACTACCAATCGAGGACCCTCAGTTCACTCCAGACTTTACGTAGCCCTCCGTTTTTTGCATATAGTTTTATCTAGGCTATAAAGTTGGAGATGCTGAGCACATCTCAGTCCTTTCAGATGACCCATTCAAGATTTTTATCGGCCTCGAAGGGTTATGTGGTAGGAACGTTAAGAATGCTTAACTGGAACTGGAATTTATAGATTCATGGCTCAAATATTAAGGATCATGCTTTTGACGTGTAACTAACGCATTTACGCGGTCAGCGATCCGCTGCCAGGCTTTGGTTCTCCGGGTTGCAGAGGCTTAGCTTTCCCTTTTCTTGTGACAGTAGCCATGTTTCCATCCAAAGTGATTCGCATTACTGGGCAATGCGCATTAAAAGAAATTCAAATCATGTGTGTTTCCATCAAAAGAACGGACTTTGGTGAAAACTACAAATTCGCGCGAGTTTTCTAAGTCACGCGAGATTTTCCGCGGGTTGGCATGGCAACCAGCCTGTAAACATTCCGTCGTTCCATCGAAGCAGTCGGGGTGGAAGTGCGCTACGTCACACTTGATTCGCATACAGCTGTTTTCCATCCCATTCGAATCAACCAAACACCCGGCCATAGCGAGCGTATTTCATTTTGTGCGAATCAGGGGATTTTAATGCGGAATCACGGGCGTTTCCATCATCATTGTCCGATGCGATACATCTAGATGCGCATTTTAAACAGCTGATGGAAACGCAGCTAATGTCCTTTCTCCTCTCGCCATATAGCTCTCCAGGAGAACCTGGAGTTCCATTTCATTGAAATAAGCGGCCCGTTTCGCCATTTCGATCAGGGTTTCCATGATCCATACATCATGTCTTTTCAGGTGGCGCGTGAACGCGCACAACCCTGGGTTAACCAACTCCGAGTTGATTGAACTAATGCATAACCGCTGCTGTGGAACCGAAAACTCTGGGTTAGTCGGCACAGGATCAATCAACCTAGAGTTCAGCGTTAACTCCGTGTTTGTTAAACCTCCGTTCGTGGAACACCCCTCAGGTTTACTTCAGAGCATATGTTGCTATAGTAACTAACGGGGTCATTCTGGAACGGAAAACCCAGGGTTACCGCAAACCCTGAGTTAACTTACCCGGTTATGTGATAAAACCGGCTTTGTGGAACACCCCACCGGTCTCACGAAAATACTAGTTATAGTTATTTTAATCTATTGTTCGTGATCAGGGACAAGTATTTTCAAAATTTTCGTGTCAAAAAGCACAATTTTCAAACTGTCATGGCAACGTCCGCTCGGACACTGGACTTGTGAGGCATTGTCTGTGATAACTAACAATATGACAGCTTTTGGCCACCCGTTTCTACTTAAAATTGTCTGTGATAACTAGCAATATGACAGCTTTTGGCCACCCGTTTCTACTTAAAATAGTCTGGGATAACTAACAATACGACAGCTTTTGGCCACCCGTTTCTACTTTCGCCTTTGATTCTGAGAAATTGGAACAATTCACGGATATATTAAATGCAGGTGCGCTGCTCTGTAGGCAAACCGGGAAGGTAACAAGGGTAGCTGCTTCGGGTGTTCCACAAAGCCGGTTTTATCACATAACCGGGTAAGTTAACTCAGGGTTTACGGTAACCCTGGGTTTTCCGTTCCAAAATCACCCCGGTATGTTAGTTACTATAGCAACATATGCTCCGAAGTAAACCTGGTCGGAGCAGGTTTTGCGCAGGTTAAGTTTGAAACATAACCCGGTTTTGGGTGTTTAAACCCTGTTCACCGCAGATTTCATGTGTCAATGGCATCTCCTTTTGATGAGAGAACTGCTGATATCGGAGCGCAAATTATTCGTGCAATCCACCGGGAGAGTTTAATAAGACGACGGCTCGACATCTTGGCATATCGGATGACTTTTTGCTGGAGAGATATAGATTCTCGCGCAAATCTTTAATATATTTAAATAGCCTTCTCCAGCCTTATAGCCAACACTACCAATCGAGGACCTGGCCTCAGTTCACTCCAGACTATTTGCGTAGCCCTCCGTTTTTTGCAAATGGTATTTTATCTAGGCTATAAAGTTGGAGATGCTGAGCACATCTCAGTCGTTTCATATGACCCATCCAAGATTTTTATCAGCCTCCTATCATACAAAGAGCAATATTGTCTGAGTACTATGTCGAGAGGCACTTACAACATAAAGTATAAAATAGTCTAACGGACTTACATCCACTGGAGAATGTTCGATCGTAGCCGGCGGCTTGATTACAAGCACTAATCTATCTTGATCTGTGAAGATGATGAATTGTCACTTTTAGGTTTTCTACCCAGTTACCAAAAAAAGAAACATTTGGAAAATATGCAACGTGGCACGCACACGGTTTGCATGTGTTACTTCGAAGGCAAACAAAATCTAAAATACAAGAAAACACAAAAACCTACATTCAACCAGTGGGGTACCCTCACATGGCCCCTGACTCTCTGAGGAGGTACCTCTAGGTACCCTCTTCATGCCAGGGCGCCCTAAATTTATGTTTATTAACAGCTCCTCCACCGGGTTCAAGACAATTTGAGGGCCAGATCCAGTCTGCCGACTGTCTTTTTACGATTGGCTTAAAAAATGGCTTATTTAGATTTAGACCAATACGATGGTGGGAATTTTTTTTACCAGTTTGTATGTTTTTATACTTTATTTTTACTTGATACGCTGATCGCTTGGGAGACATCGGAGTAGGCCTACATATTTTTTTTAGAAGAAAAGGGTTATGTGGTAGGAACGCTAAGAATGCTTAACTGGAACTGGAATTTATAGATTCATGGCTCAAATATTAAGGATCATGCTTTTGACGTGTAACTAACGCATACACGCGGTCAGCGATCCGCTGCCAGGCTTTGGTTCTCTGGGTTGCAGAGCCTTTAGCGTTCCCTTTTCTTGTGATAATGTCCTTCTCCTCGCCATAGCCCTCCAGGAGAACCTGGAGTTCCATTTCATTGAAATAAGCGGCTCGTTTCGCCATTTCGATCAGGGTTTCCATGATCCATACATCATGTCTTTTTAGGTTTGGCGTGGACGCGCACAACCCTGGGTTAACCAACTCCGAGTTGATTAAACTAATGCATAACCGCTGCTGTGGAACCAAAAACTCTGGGTTAGTCGGCACAGGGTCAATCAACCTAGAGTTCAGCATTAACTCAAGTGTTCGTTAAACCTCTGTTTGTGGAACACCCCTCTGTTCATTTTAGAATGGTATGTCTTGATGTTTATTGTACCTAGCCATCTATTGTCTTGTTCTTGGCTATGTGAATGAAAGTCCGCGTCGATGCCTCGCAAGTCCAGTGTCCGAGCGGACGTTGCCATGACAGTTTGAAAATTGTGCTTTTTGACACGAACATTTTGAAAATACGTGTCCCTGATCACGAACAATAGATTAAAATAACGTGACAGTGTCACATATTTTCGTGAGACCGGGTTGCGTGTTCAGTACAACAAGCTTGTCCTTCAAATGTGAAGACCTGACTATCACAACACTTATGGAGAAAGCAGTAAACACAGAGTGTAGGATGAATAGCCATTACTGTTAGTCATTATTAGCCAGCTCAGAGGATCTTCAGGAGAAAAGGAGCACAATCATTCACTTGAAACTAAAAGAAACGATTCCACGTCACAGTTTGCTGTCGTCACCATTAGGGTTGGATTAGACTAGCTGTAACACCAAGCGTACGCGTATGCTAACTGCTGCAACCTGCTGTGTCCTGTGTGCAGACTTGCTGTAGCATTACTCGGCCAAAACCATGATAGTGGAGGACTCCACTTGGGGCAGACCACAGTCATATCAGATCCAGAAATCATGCAAAAGCACGTGTGTGTGTGTGTGTGTGTGTGTGTGTGTGTGTGTGTGTGTGTGTGTGTGTGTGTGTGTGTGTGTGTGTGTGTGTGTGTGTGTGTGTGTGTGTGTTGTGTTGTGTGTGTGTGTGTGTGTGTGTGTGTGTAAATATACAACATGGAGATACTGCTAGAGGAAGAACTGATCATTTTACTACTGTTAAGACAGCTGCCGAAAATACATCGAAAGGGTGTTATCATACAGGTGTTGGACATTGCAGACTAGGTCCGACATTCTCTCCTTGAAACCTTCTGACATGTTAATAATAACTTCCCCGACTCTGACCTCGAGGTCACTGTCTATTGCCCCCAAATGTCCATTCCCCCCAAATTTCTTGTCAGTATCGCATCTTGTGGATGTGTCGTGTTTGCTTGCGACGCTGACGACATGTGTGACGACGCACCAAACAGTCAGAGAATACGCATGGCAGCCATGATCCGTACACGTCTGCGTTGTATGCAGCAAGTCAATTCCAGCCTTTACTCTGTCATGGAAAGCGTTGCACACATGGACAAATTATTCACAATTTATTTGCTTCCTGTCTGACTTAGCAGCGAGGATGTGTGGGGTTACATCATAAAAAATTTTTAGGACAGGGACATACAGGCGGCCTCACCTCTTTTCAAACCTCCTGTTTGTGAATACATCCCCCCCTCCCTACACACACCCAAACTCCTTCTTGGGCCTTCTTTAATACAACCAAGACTGTAAAGGGTTCAGCGAAGATCAGGTCTAAAAGGGAAATCACTGGGCGCACAAGCTAGTGGACAGCGGACTGCTCCCTGTGTGTGGGAAGCAGCCGCAGCTGTGGGAGCTGTGGCATTTACAAAAAGATATATAAAGAAAGATGATATGATTGAGTTCAAAAAAAAGAGAAAGATTCAGGGCCGAGCGGAGCTGGAAACAAAAGTGCGCTGGCAGAGCGTCCACCAACAAAGGCTCTATCAGCGGCCGCCCGCTACGCGGAGAGAGCCGCTGCAGCCGGGGAAGGGGGCGGGAAACGCGACCTGTCAGTGCATTGGAAAGGGGAGAGAGAGAGAAAGAGGCGGAGAGCGGATGGGAGAGAAAGCGAGAGAGTGGAGGTGACTGAACGACTTCACATCATCCTTTCAGCTTCAGCAACTTCCCATTTGTATTGTAATGCAAATCCGAGTTCTGTCCCAGATGGTGCTTTTCCAGCATCGTGGGCGCATGGAAATATGATTATTTACCCCCTCACGCTCTTCCAGTCTTTAACCCCTTCTCCCGCTCTTGTCTGCCTTCTGCATACACCAATGCTTTTTAAAGCCTGCATTTTAAAGCCTGCATTTAAATATGTGTGTGTGTGTGTGTGTGTGTGTGTGTGTGTGTGTGTGTGTGTGTGTGTGTGTGTGTGTGTGTGTGTGTGTGTGTGTGTGTGTGTGTGTGTGTGTGTGTGTGTGTGTGTGTGTGTGTGTGTCTGGGTGTGTGTGTCCCCTATGATGCAAGGAACAAGTTAAGTGTTGCATTTTAGGGGAAAGGGAGACGCAAAGGTGCACATGAGACGACGTGCGATCCGGAGGAAAACAAAAATAGAGTGTGGAAGTCATGGGGAAGAGAGAAAACGGAAAGCCTTTTTCGCGGCTGAGCATTAAGCATGGCATAAGCGCTGCAAATCAAGGTAATTTTACCTTTTACAAAAGCTCAAACTGAGCCACGGCAGCCTATGCATCTCCAAGCCAAGCTTTTGTTAAGCCCGTTGGAGGGCAGAGGACTGAGAATACGTGAGCTTCGCAGACACGTTTAAACAAATGATCTTAACTTTCCTGCCTATCCCTCTCCTCAATATGCCAGTAGCACTGTGGACACAAAAAAGGAATTGCAACCAGACAGGGTTGAGAACGCTATGGTGCCAGGTTGGGCCCCTTGTGGCTGGCGAAGAGCCTCTTATTTCTTTACAGGTCAGCCTCTAAATGAACTGCGTTATCGTCATCACCACCACCACACGCTCAGCAGATCTGTCGGTCAGACACACAGAGGCAGCACTCGAAGAATTAGCAATCAAGTCGCTCACCGGCGCCACCTCCAACACCCACGCAGCATGGTTGTGTACCTGATGAGGACTACGTTATTACTCAGGCAGGAGTTGTGTTACTTTAACCGCAGGGGGGGATCATGGCTGGACTGTATCCAAACAGTGAGACAAGTGGCCTGCGAGAGGTGGGGGTGGCAGCACAGTGATTAAGACTTCCATCGCAGCGTACGGTGAAGTGAAGCACACGGAACAGTCTGCCTCCAGGTGTAGAGGGCTGGACGGGCTACAGGTGAGTACGTCCAGGAGCCCCTCTATCCACGGACTGTTCTTGCCGGTGGTGGTGGTGCTAGTGGTGGTGGTGGTGGTGGTGGTGGTGGTTGGTGGTGGTTGGTGGTGGCGTGGTGGTGGTGGTGGTGGTGGTGGTGGTGTGCGTGGTTGCTGGTGTTCAGAGAGATGGATGGAGGAGCTCTCTACGCCGCGGTGTGAAATCGGATCATTTCAGAAGGGACGTGACAGCTCTTTGTTTGGCCCTCCGATAGCAGGCAGCTGCATTATTTACATAAATTTGTTTTATTTTTTCTCAAAGCCTCTTATATTATATAAAACAAATCATAGGCAATCAAACTTTGCAAAAACAAATAGAGTAATGACGGTATAATTGTGCCACTCAAAGAAGCATTCATTGCACACAATGGCGGGCTCTGTGTTCCAGAGTGATGTTGTGTCTGTTGCTTTTGCTAATGCTTGGTTGCAGCACAAAAAATAAAGGGGAATGTAATAAAGTGTGTGGAGTGTGTGTGGATAACGGCTGGTTTAAGCAGCCTCACCTGGTCCGAGCCAGAATGCTTGGCCTCTGGGGCTCTGATAGGCCTCTGTGTGAGGCTGCACACCCTGTTGCACATTAAGTAATCAATGTGCAACAGGTTTAAACCAGCCATCACCGTACACGCTCAGGAGATCTCCTTACATGGCACTGTGGTTCAACCGCTCATGTACCATTGTGTCCATCAACTTCAACAATAAACAGCCTTTCAACGCCACCGTCCTGCATCCTTGTGTCTCGAGGGGCCCAGTGTAAGCCACCTCGGTGACGTGTAGCTCGGCCATTGCTACAAGGTCCTTTTGAACCAATCACAGCAGGGTGACGGCATCACACAGCATATGGGTTTGGGTTACATTAAGGAATCAGTCAATCGGATTGAATGTTAAGAAATATGCAATCAAACTATCATACTGTCACTGAAAATATAGGAAAAACTAGGAAGAAACACCGACTGTGTTTCCATGTTGTTGCCTTTCTGAAGCAGAAACAAACATCAATACCCAGCTCTTTTTCTTCACACTTGTCCAAAATTCAATCAACTGAGAGGGAATAAAAAAAAATCTCTTGCTGCTAGGACGATCGCAAACTCTCCAAACACAATTGACTCGTGTTTTGATCCGCAATCAAAATAAAATAAACAATCTTTTCCTCGAAGTCAGTCCTCCATGACCCTTTCATCAACCCGTTACAATTATCCCACTGCTCCCCGGTGCCCCCCCTGCCCCTCTCATCCATCCATCCATCCCGTCCCACACACGCCACGCGTCCCACACAGTTGGCTCTCTGCCTGAACAATCGGCATTGTTCCCTGTTGTTCACCATCTGTGCTCAAAGCAAACTTTGGCCATTGCAGTCTGGTGCCAGTGTGTGCCATTAGGACTAGCAGGTTATCACTGGGAGGTTAGCAAACTGGGAGGGTTAGCAAAAGACGGCAGACTTTCACTCAGCGGCACCCATGGCCTCGATTGACTATACGACAGGAAGGGAAGGGAAGGGGGTGGGGATGATAAAATGGAGGCTTGTAAAATTTGGGGTGAAATGTTGGCGAGACTGATACATCTCACGAGTTGAGCACAGAAATGAGATGAGGGAGGAGATGAGGAAATGTGTGGAGGTGGAGAGGGACAGTAATAAAATGAATGGCTGGCAAGGTCAGCAAGATACTGATGTTGGCTAGAACCACCCCAAACACAGCACACCTAGATTAAATCAGTGTAGAAGGCCGCTTTTCTTCCTTCATCTACCTTAATTTAGTGAAAGAGCAGGCTAGTTACCCCAACTCTCAGTAGAGAGTCACGTAATTTAGTCTTACCGATATGAGCTTTTCTGGGCCAAGTGCAAAGACCACCATCGCCATCTGTAGGCAAGAATGAAAAATGTCGCGTATAAAGAAGGGAAATATCTTTCATATCGTCTGATCATCCAGTTGGTGCACAAACACAACGTGCGCCGCAAACAGTGCCTTCAAAATCAATTACACGTGCCCCAAAGGTCACACAAACAGTTCATTTAGTGTTAAATTACCAGCCAATGTTCAATAGCGGAGCCCATTATAGGGGAAAAGTTTCAACCTCGCTGTCCAAGAAGGCATTGGAACGGGATTTGACGTTTTTAATCACGGCCTTCAAAGATGAGGCGATAGAAGAACGGCAGGCTGTGTAGTGTGAAACCAGATTCCAGATGAGCTGCACGCTGCACTGTGGAAAACAAGGCGCTTAAGTGGCTTTGACAACAGCGTGAGTCACTACTAAAACCGCCTTCTAAAAATGGATCGACTGACTGGACCTTGTTATTCCCCACCCTGACACGCCATGTGTCCATCAGAAAGTTATCATAATTGTTCACGTCGTGATCTTCCATGCAACACAATCTGCCATTATTTGTCTAAAAGAAAGCGAAATGATTGAGGCTCAAATAGGCCACTTTGTTGTGCCCGCAGGGCTGAAGCTCTTACCTGTAAAACATGTTTTTCCCCGATTGGGCTGATGAACAGAAAGGTGACGTTTATTTATGCATTTCTTTTTGGCCTGGAGTAGGCCTAGCTCTCTTTCATCATCGTTTTTCCAAACTCCAATTGCACACCGTTTCCCCAAGCCACTGACTGTACTTTACTTGCTTTAGTTTCATCAGATAATTTTCCACTAGGTAGCTTGGAATGAAGGAAGGAAGAAGAATAGAGAGGAAGTTTAATTATAAGGCTTCACATTGAAAATGTGTTGAACTAAAACCCCATAGTGAAGAAAAACAATGTTAGGCCCCTGCACATGGCATTGAGTTGGTTTTCTAAATAAAAGGGTTAAATCTTTTAAAGCTCATCTGGTATACTATGTCATTTGAATCGTCCATGCTACCCGAGCATATATAGGCCTAGTGCTACAAGTAATAAGGTATAAATGGCATATCCATCTTGACCCCCAAAAATAATCCATTCAACCATGCAGATATGACCCATAATTAATTATTATCTTGACCCCCGAAAAATTAATCCATTCAAGGCATACATAAAATGACCCATTAATTAATTATTTCTAAATTAATAATTATAGCCTACTTAAAAAAATTAACTAAAGCTATCAACCCTCATAGGGCCCGCCCACCCTTGAAGCTAACCTTAAAGTGCTGGACAGCAGTCATAACACTGTCTTTGTGGCCAAGACATGACCACTAGATCACCGTCATTCTGTTAGCTCTTTTATGATCTATATACATTTTTGTGCCAAAATATTTCTCTTAAGATAGGCAACTAGAAATTATTTTCCAGCCAGATGGAAACATTTTTAATATGATGGGTCAATGACTGCTTATCTAAACTATAACTGCACTATTACATGCCTATGTCTCTTCCCATAGCTGAGGTGCAAGTGCTGCTCCTGCATGCTCCTATTAGCTATTATGCAAGGAAGTGTGACAGATAAGGCTAATGATAAAGCTGCCATCATAGCTATTGAAGCAGTCATTAAGTAAAAGTGATAATGGCTTTCATTTGTCACTGAAGCCTCAACTCAAATGGTGCTTTGTTGTGACTTTTTTTGGGGGAGATTATTTTTTTCCCGGCATAAAAAGTCAAAGCAGTCAAACTGAGTGCATCTTAAACATATCCAACCGCGGAAGAAAAAGAAACGGTTGACATGAATATATTATAGGTATGACCGCCATAAATCAAGGAGCGCACAAAATGAGCGTCAAAATGTTGAATTATATCCGAGAACACTGCTTCTTTGATCACCGCTTTGTGTCACCCATAAAAGTGCTCCCTTCCTCAAAACGCTCCCTGCGGAGTGGCTTGGGAGCAGGCAGAGGCAGGAGGCGGCGGTAGGCACGGGGGGAAGCTGGATGGCGTTCGTTTTCTGGCTCCTACGTTCCCACCTCCATGTCGGTGTCTGTCTCAGCCCACGGCCACGTTGTGTTGGTCCCTCCCAAACATATCGAATGGTTGGCAGCACGGCGACAAGACCAGCAGCCTTGTTTGACTTGAGACCCCCCTCCCCCTCCTACTGGAGTCCGCACGCTGCTGCTCTTTGGGTCCACATTGTGCAGCCGGGAGCTGGTCGTGTTTTACTTTACTACTATAGTCAGACACGATGGAGTCAAGTCCCTTGGTTGCCACTCCAATTACAGATACCAATAAACAAAAATGGTAAACACAAGTCACCTCAGTGTCAAGCATAGTCTATAAGCACACACATTGTCACACACTGACTACACACTGAGAGTGAGTGAGTAAAGGGGAAGTTAAAGGGCGGTTCTAGCGGTTTTAACTCTGTGTTGACAGCCAGACAGCAGCGTGCGGCCACCACCTGGAGCCCCATCAGGGAACGGAGGATATGAGAACACAGCGGCGGGCTGCAGAGGAACAGCCTAACACCTGTTTCATTCAATCCAGCTCTTTTTATATGCACAATCCAAGTCCATTCCACCCAGGTCTCTCGACTTGAAAAGAAACCAAGCGCACAGTGCTTGCTTTTAGCTGAGGAAACCAAGGCGTTCCAAAATACATAAATCTGTTAAATAAATTCTCCAGCAGGTTGCATGCCACACTAGTGATGAATAGCAGTGTTTTTATACAGGTAGGTTTGATTAGCTAATGAGCTGCAGCTGGCCTCTTTGTCTCTGCTCTTTTGAAAGGTAAGATGGGCCACGCCTTGATCTCCATTCCCCCCCCCCCCCCACACACACACACAAACAGACTCTGTAGGCAAGGTAACTGGCTTGGTGCTTCTGATGCTAATGACCCACTGCTGTAACGAAGGCAAGCTGGGATTTCTGCACACACACAAACACACACACACTTCTAGCCTTCCTCTAACAGTCCTTTACAGGCAAATAAAGGGTATTAGTGTAGAGGCTGTAAAACCTGTCACGCCTTCAGTTTTCTGTGTCAGACAATCAAAGCACTCAAAAAAAGTACAGCAGGGTACAAAGGAATCGATAAAGGAAAAGAGTGAGTGCAAAAAGGGAGCGAGATTAGCCGTGTTTGTAGCGATGTGCACTCAGTGGAACGCCAGCAGGCTAATTGCTTTGAGACCAACGTGAGGAGTGGGATTGGGAAGCCTGGCTGGCTGGCAGCAGCAATCGATTGTTAGGACTTCCAGTGATGCGTGTAGGGTCACGGAAGAGGCCCCCAACCCCACACACACCCACTCCCTCTTAGCGCCTGCACGGGTCCCCATAGGAGCGCAGTGTGGCCATCTTCCGTCATGATTTTGTAAACATGGATAACAGGAGCCGTTCCCCCACCATTAGCAAAACGGGGAATTGACGGCCTATTACTCTGAAAACGGGTTGAAACATCACTTTTTCCATTGCTCGATTCCCATCGACCCAAATTAACCTGGTGAAGCATCAGGGGTTGGGTCTCCCTAGAACCCGGACATCAGCTGTGCTCGGATCAATTAGGCATTGACTTTTCAATGCTCTCCCTTTCTCCTCTCTGTGGTAAGGCCTAAACAACAAGCACCCGATGAAATGGGAGGTCATATGAATCTCAAATGGGTCTACGTTACCCACTATAGATTTGTTTTGATGAACCAGGATCTCGATGGTCTCCGGCTCAGCATCTAGGAGGGTGTGGGGGTAGGTGCCGGACAAAGTGCTGTGATTCACGCCATTCAGAAGTGTTATGGTTTGACACGCAGGAAGTGGACATGGACATATTGAACCAACTATATGTGACTGGCACCAAGTGAGGCGTGTCATTCTGTTTTGAAACCCTGGAACAGATTGAGGGCAACAAAAAGTAAAGAGACAAGTAACAAGGATATTT
>OLKM01005012.1:0-18907 GCA_900291075.1 Melanogrammus aeglefinus | reverse complement strand
TTCCACAGAGGGTTATGCATTAGGTTTAATTCAATCGGACTTGGTTAACGCCAGGGTTTGCTGCGCGTCCGCGCCAAAACCGGGAAAAGACATCGATTGTATGTGATGACGGAAAACCCTGATTGAAATGGCGAAACGGAGCCGCTTTATTTCAATGAAATGGGAACTGGCAGGTTCTCCTGAAGAGGGTATTGCGGGAGAAGGAATTATCAACAAGAAAAGGGAACGCTAAAGCCTATGCAACCCGAGAACCAAGCCTGCAGCGGATCGGCTGGCCGCGTACATTGCGCTCTGTTACACGTCAAAAGCATGATCCTTAATATTTGAGCATGAATCTAAATAAATATCCCAGTTAGCATTCTTAATGTTTCCTACCACATTAACCTTTCTTCTTAAATAAGAAGATACTTCCGATGGTTCCCCAAGCGGTCAGCGGGATCAAGTAAAAATGAAGTATAAAAAATAAACAACTGGTCATCTATTCCTGTTATCACTGACTTGAAAGATTAATGCCAAGTAAAAAGATTTTCTCGCTTAGAAATAGTCATTGGAAACACGCTTTAATGGTGACTTCGGATTCTAAAATATTGCATTGTCCCATTCAGATTAAAGCTTAATAAAGATCATACACATTCACTTACTTGAAGATTATGCAAGGGAAGGAATTTCTCGCTAGAAATCATTAGAACACAATTAATGGATGTATCTGTCCTAAAATTTTGCATTTCCAATTCAGATAAACAAGGTACACGCCACTAATGTCCGATCTGACGGGACCCCCACATCGAAAAGATCGAAAAAGTACCCATTTTTTCGTTGGATATTGACGCCGGGGATCCTTGCCATGCCATTACACATTTGACGCATAGGGAGTGAGACTGTGTTGGTCTCACTGGTGGATATACAAATGCTAACACACCCAATTTTACATGTCTGCATTAACTGGTGTATCTGGAGTGGCAATGGTGCTACAATGTGGGCACCCGTTTACTTTATGAATGAGGGAAATAAAAACATTATCCTGCATTCCTATCTCAATATGCCAAATCAACCTTTGTTTAAAATATAAAAAATCTAATGTGTGAATATCTCAATATTTTTATGTTGCCATTAATGAATATGTTTGAAATGAATTTGAGCTTCATATCTCGGCCATTTTATTGCAGTTGATAAATGTTTTCACTAAATTAATTAGAACAAAGTCATCATTCATTAATGTGCTACCAGAGTAGTAATGTGTGTGTACGAGACAAATTGGCAAGCATGTGTGTGTGTTGAGTGATGAGTCAGCGAGAAGTGACGAGTGAGGAGAGCAAGTTTAGTGAAGTAATGAATGAGGTCATGGTTGTGCCTGGTGAAACCATGTAAGGTAAAGTTAGTGAAACTAAGAAATTAAAGTACCCAGTCTGTCAAGAATCGATTGGGCCGCTTCATTCCGGACTATATTCCGACCTATAAGGGCGTGTTCACACGAGCGCCCAGGTCGTTTTTTATTAAAAAAAAACCTGACCCGAGCGGTTTTTACCAACTAAAAAACTGTACGGGGTGTTTTTTCTGTGAGCCACCATTACCAAATCGGCTTAAAACTTGTCGGAAACACAGTTTGGTTATCGTCATCAAAATGGTTTGGCTACACTACTTGAATCAAGTTATCACAATGTCGAGGGTGGTGTGTGCCCTTGTTTGGCGTTAGCAGCCAACCGACCAGATTAACGACGAACCTTCCCGTTTGTGGGGCGTAGATGGTGCATGATATAAACGGGGACCGCAGCCAGTACGGGGCATATCATTAGTTACACTTATGTTCCCAAAACCACACGTGTCTCCGATACTCTCCTTGTATATATGTTGTGGTACCAACTTGTTGGTCATGTTAGTATAGCTCGTACATGTTCCTTAAAGGCGACAACCAGTTGCTCCCGTCCGGGAAAAGACTTTTTGGTTCGGTGTCGCCATTTCTTCTTCCTAGTGACTAAGGTGCTCGTTTCATTGGTCAAGCTGGTTAAAAAACTGCGGAACGTTGGGCTGCTTTTTCTTAGCCGCAGTTTGAACTTTTTCTCAAACTTGCAAAACCACCCAGAGCGTTGAAAAAAACCCGCTGGAGGCGGTGTTTGTAAAAGCACCCAGGATGTTTTACAAAAACACTCCCTGTACCTAGGAATATAATGTAAAAAATTCCACCCGCACCGGCAGTTTCACAACTGCCCCGTGATGAAACACGCCCCTTAGCAGACCAAAGTGAAGGGTGTTACCCCCGAAAGAGAACATCTGCCCTGGAGGGAACATCTCCCCTGTGCTCCTCGACTACGAAAGGGGAGCCGACAGCAGGAAAGATACATGCATTCATCCATGCATGTTTTTTTGCATGCAATTACTTTAAATTTAAACCAACTAATATATAAACAAAAAGCAAAAAGAATAAAGGCTTTTCAATGTTATTTTTATGGTCTAATTTCTCACCAAAGATACTTTTGTATCTTTCAAAAGTGTCTTATGAATTTTAAGCTTGTGTTTCCTGCTTCTCACATTGGTTTGTATGAAGTCTGAGTCTATCGCTTTCCATCTATTTGTTGCAAAGTGTGTTCAGTTTGATCACGTCATCTGCTTGTTCCTCGCTCTCCTCGTTTTTTCAAATTCACGGTCTTATGTATTCCAACGTCACATTCAGTCTAAATCACCTCTTTCTAACCATTGATTGAGAGAGATCAATGCACTTTAAAATAGGCTATTCAGTTATATTACCGAATAATTCCCTTTGAAGTAATTCCCTTCCTTTCTCAATTATAACCAGCAAGCTTTATTTGGCTACAGTTGCCTTTGGTAATTTCCCATGGTTCATGCATTCACACGCTTGCGCCAACGCCATTCTGGAGAGCGTTGCCATGACTCATTTGGCAGTTGGTTTCACCCCCTCCTGGTCCTCCTGGCCTTGCTTCCCATTTACTGAAAGTAGCGGTCTAATGCTTCTGTATCATGTGATTGTTAACAAGTACCGAGGGTAAGCCCAATAAACACACGTGTTGAGCTTGTTCTAAGTCTACTCTACTTTTCGTCTCCTGTCAGGAATAAGTCTGAGGGGGTTGGGGATGCAATGCACTGCTTGCCTGCATTCCAGACAGAGAGCCGGCGAGTGCGTGTACATTCGGGAAGGTGGAGATCATTCCGGCCAATTCTCACTTGCTGAAGAATCTGAGATCATGTTTATTCCTCCTCAGAAATAATCGTTTACTTACGTACTTCTACATTGATGTTAACCTCTTATATGTATGGAGCATCTTTCCCCTTTGACCTTTTTGGAGGATATGAAGAAAGCTGTGCTTTCTTACTTGATGTCGGCTTCACATGTTGTGTTGCAGTGCCACTTCTGGAGGGAGACACGGTCCAGCGAGTTGCTGGTCATGTGGGTTGTCACTGCCTTATTTAATGTTAGGTTGAAGATTTAATAGTGCCGGGCACTATTAAAGCTATACCTTTGTAAACAGATTGTGCCATTCAAACATGAAAGATGTTGCTTTGCATTTATTTGCGTAGGTTTCTGTACAAGATTTGTTTTATCTATCTCTGAAAGGAGTTTCCTCCTTAGTTTCTCAATTGTCCCAAACTCTGGAATCAAATGCTCCTATTATTCATCTATTATGTACTTTATTATTATAATACAGGCTTTGAAGAAATAGGCATCATTTAAAATAAAAAATTACATGAAACATTCACATCAAACTGTGTTTGCCAAGTTTATTACATCATTATTACCATGGTCTGGTGGGAATTACTCGATTCTGATTGGCTGCAGGGTGGGCATATAACCCCTGATATACGGACACTGTAGCGTCCAGTTAAATTAGTCTGCTTCAGCTTTCCAAACGAGCTGGGTTAATTGTGAAACGAACTCAACTGGAACTGTTTAATCGGAAAATGCGGTTACCATGCTAGCACCCTAAGGTAAAATGTATAAAGGCTGGACGAATTTTCAAATTATAAATCATATTAACTTTATGTGAAAGTATAGGACCGGTCCGCCGATTCCCTTGAAATGAATGGCGCGGTGATTTCGGCCTTCAAACGGAAGCTGGTAAATTGTGAAAAAATAATTAAACTGTACTCAGACAACGCGGTTATAGACCCATAGCAGCAAGCCTTTCTCAAACTTTTTTCAGCCAGGGCACCTTTCAAAAGTGCATAAAATCTCAGGCACCCCATGTTAAAAATATGATTAAAACCGACACGCATGCTTAAACGTAAATGCAAATGTCCTGTTTATTTAGACAGGACAGTAATTGAACAGGCATAATACAACTGTAAAATATGAATAATCAACCAACTTCATAGCACCTTTAAAAACACAGGGTTCTACAAAGTGCTGTCACAAAAACACATAAATCGAGACACAATGCCATAAAAACCAAAAAGGTGCGACCGCCCAAGCTATGCAGCAACACAGGCCAATACCAAGAACCCACAAGTGAGCACCAGGGATGAACTTCAATGTGAGTGCAGAGATAAGCAGAATGTTTTTCTATCATAGTGCTGTTTTTCATCCTGCCATACGCGGCAGCACACACCCCACACACCCACCCACCCACCCTAACCACCCCACACCCACACCACACACACACACACACCACACACACACACCACACACACACACACACGACACACACCACACGGCATACTCCTTTGTCCACTGATATCCAAAACCTGTCCAATTCCATGTCACCAAAATTCATTTTCAATGTGCCGGTCTTCCACTGATTCTCCATCAGTTTGCTCCTGTGTTGGCAGGGCCATCGGTTGCGCTCTCCAGTGCGCGTGTGAGACTCCATGGGATCACGGACCCATTCAAACTGTTGCATAACATTCGATGGCAAAATAATGATTAAATTGCTCGTCAAGAGATTTCAGATGCTGGGCTATTGAGGTCAGAAGTCGTGCTGCTTGTTTACTGCACATTTCACAGGGAAAACATATCCAGCCTGCCCTGTCCACAAAGAACGCCATGAGTGTGAGCTTGGACTGAAGCACGCAGTTTGTCAGACGAGGAGATTGGAGGTTCTCTTCCTTTGCCTTGCATTTTAATGTTCAGTTCATTGATGTATGGTGTCTTTGAATGATGTCAGCTCTAAGATACGCAAGGTTTTAGGCACTCATTTGTTCTTACTCATTTATCTGCGAGTCAGCTCTTGCTATATGTCAGATTTCTTTCTTCTTGTTCAAGAGGTTACTCTGTAGGTCTTTCTCTTTTAACTCGTACAATCGGTCTCGTCAAACCTTCTTCCGTGAACAGCAGCGGATGCCGTGTGTAGCTACACGCTCTGATGGCTCTGCCTCCCATTTCTCGCACCAGAATGAACAAGCAGGCGGCTCTTTTAACGGGCGAGCTTTTATGAAATTAAGCAATGTTCACTGATGTCAAGTACGTCCGAAGTTCTTGGGATGCGTCTTTGCAGGCACGGTGACCTGCTCTGTGTGGAGGAAGCAGTGTGGTTTGCGGTAGTTGTCAGGGTTGTGCTGTTTGGTCCTGCTAATGTATGATAACAGCATGCTGAACATGACATTGTGCTCTAGTTGCCGCTGCACTGTAAGCGTAAACACGACTGAACGATGTGGACAGCAACGTGAAATCCATCAGCCCATCAAACTTCCGGCGGCTGGGTAGTTTCCAAGATTGCTGACTGCCAAGACTGACCATGTGATGGCAGTGTAATGGCGGGCTCGAGATACACGATTTCGAGCCGTTTGGGCCGCCGATTCTCTTCGTCGCAGACAAATTTGCGATCGGTACACGATTTTGACAGGTCGGCGACGGAGACGAGGTCTTGTAATGTGACATGCTTGCGATCTGCAATGTTTTCGTCTGCGACGTTCAAAAGCCCACGACGAAAAGTTTGGCATGTCAGAATTTTTTGGGGAATCGCAGAACGGTAGCCATCATGAGGGAACCGCGCCCCAGTTGCAGTGAGGGAACCCTAACGAACACTGGAGCTCAGTGTTTACCCAACTGACTTCACTGCACTACGCAGTGTACACAGTAGCCCATGTTTTCCATCCAAAGTGATACGCATTACTGGGCAATGCGCATTACAAGAAATTTCGAATCATGTGTGTTTTCCATCAAAAGAACGAACTTCGGTGAAAACTACAATTGCCGCCGAGTTTTCTAAGTCACGCGAGATTTCCGCGGGTTGTCATGGCCAACCAGCCTGTAAACATTCCGTTCGTTCCGTCGAAGCAGTCGGGGTGAAATTGCGCCTAACGTCACACTTGATTCGCATACAGCTGTTTCCATCCCATTCCGATCAACCAAAACCCGGCCATAGCGATGCGTATTTCATTTTGTGCGGATCTAGGGGATTTTTAATGCGAGATCAACGGCGTTTCCATCATCATTTTCCGATGCGATCATCTAGATGCGCATTAACACTGATGAAACGCATAACTACTACAAAATGAATGCGATCAATAGCAAGAAGAAGAATTCTAATGAAGAAAACGAGAGAAAATGAAACAACATAATGAGACAACTTTGGTTGAAATGCGGCAGTAGGCCTATATTTACATCATGTCACGATCGCCAACGCAACTCTGAGTTGCTGCATTGAGCAGATATAAAAACTTGGAACTTTATGACCAACAAAAACGTAAAACATTTATGTCAGTTTCTAAACCTTGATTTTCTAAATATCTTGTAAACGTGGAAATGATACAAAAGTAAAAGAGCATCGCACCCTAGAATCATGTAGTGTGGCCAGTCTTCCGACGAGACAACGCCCGATTGCACTGGGCTCTGTGATCGCTATAGTGTGACATATTAAATCGTGGAGGGATGTCTGAGAATCGTGTAGTCTGAGCCGGCCATAATCGTGGAGGGATGTCTGAGAATCGTGTAGTCTGAGCCGGCCATAAGGGGAACCTCTGCGTTAACCATTTTTCCTTCATTATTAACTCTGTCATATTTATATTTCTTCCATTAGTGTTGTTGACTACAAATTTTTAATTTCCCCACAGTTTCAAAGATTTTAAGGTATATGCTTTTTAGAAAGCCCTTAATTCACTGAGAAATTGTGCTTGAGCTTTTCTGGATGTGTGTCTATCAAATAGACATTTTGACCATGTGATTGAGGCTGCAGATCAGGGGGCCGTATTCACAAAGCATTTATCTTAGCGCTAGGAGTGCTCCTACTCGCGCTAAAAGATTTACGTGGGAGTTTTTTCTTAAAGTTATTCCAACAAAGCCTTGAGACCTTACCTTCTACTAAGGATAAATTTCACTAAGAGTGAACTAAGAGTGGCCGCGCCGTTGCTATGGATGATGTTTGATTCTCGTGCACGAGTTATTTAAGAAGCGTCAGTGCGGTGATTGTTGTTCAGACGAGCCACTAAATTACGAAAAACTTAGGAAATAGATTAGGCATTAGGCTAGAAATGAATTCCTATGAAGTAGTTATGGACAGTGCAGTTAGCAGAATACACACATGATGACAAGTTTGTGCAGACCACGATAATGACGTTGTAGCCTGCACGTTCAAGAGAGAGAGAGAAAGCAAACAATAAAAATACGTAAATTGCTTTCAATCAAGGAGGCAATTAAAAGCACCCTGCAAAATACTATCCAATGAGCATTTTTCAGCACTTAAAACACTTTAAATAACAGCCCATACTGCCGTTCAAGTCCCCCTATCATGATGGATGTTGAAAACGTGAAACGCAAGCGAAAGGCCAATTGGTCCCAGGACCAATTGTTACTAATTGCCCAGTTTGTGCTGGAGCGGAGGGGGGTAATAAAGGGTAGATTCGGGGCTGGAGTGACCAGTAAGAAGAAGCGGGAGGCATGGGAAGAAATATGCGTAAATATAAATGCTTCCTTCCCTGCTGTTTGTCGCTCTACCGACGATTGCGAAAGACGTTGGTATGCCCTGCAATCACAGTGTAGGTTTGAGATTGCCGACTATAAAAGAGCTGTTGCGGCTACAGGTAAGTCCATTATTATCATGGCTTGCATTCATTTGGGAAATGCATTTGCATGTCTTAAATTTACAATTAACAAAGGCTACAGTGATATGAAACGTGAATGAAACTGAAATTTAATTTGTTGGAGGAGGATCTGCACCAAAGCCGTTGTCCCCGGTCGCATCGGTGGTGTACGCCGTCCTAGGCTCGGACGCAAGCATAACTGGCCTTGAGGGTGCAGCTGATCCTGCAGTCGAGTTGCTAAAGGAGATTGAGGGGTATGCATGCAATGATTTCAAAAGGCTTCATGAAAAACCTTTCTGTTTAATATTTACAGAAGAATTACAACTGGTGCAACCCACTTCCCAAAAATGTGTTACAAATTAAATATATATATATTCCCCACAGGAGAAATGAAGATGAAAGTCCAGCTGCAGCATCACATCACACAGCTCTTCCTCTTCTCCCCCTCCTAGCCCTTCCTCTGCCAGCTCTTCCTCTTCCAGCAGCACCTCCTCTCACAGCTCTTCCTCTCCAGCTGCCACCTCCTTCTCCCAGCTCTTCCTCTTCCACCCCTTTCTCTTCCAACTCTCCCTCTTGGTGCACCCACTGGCTCTCCTCTCCCTCCTGCTGCTGGTGCCAGTTCACTGTACGAGAAGAAATTGAGGATGGAAATGAGGGTTTTAAAAAGGCAAAGAAAGGTCCTCAAAGCGAAAGAGTGGCTAATAAAAATGAAGACAGAATATTACAGTCTTAAGATCGAAAAGTTGAAAAATTGAAAAAATAAATGTTATGAACTACACATGTGTGTTGACTGATTTGTGCCAAGGTGTTAAAATGTGCCAACAATACCTAAAATGTGTATTCACAAAGTGATCCCTAAATGCCAGTCCACTCGGTTCCACACGGCCAAATTCATTGTCATGTTGTCGAGCGCCATCATCATCATCATCATCATCGGGGTCATCGTCCTCTTCATCGTCATCATCATCGTCTGGCTGTGGAATGTTCCTCCGCTTGCAGAGGTTGTGTAGAATGGCACATACAGTGATGACTGTGCTTGCCCTCTCTGGGGTGAGGCGTATTTCGCCGTGGAGTACATGAAACCGACGTTTCATCTGCCCAATTCCTCTCTCCACAACATTTCGTGTATGTTTGTGTGCTCTAACATATGGAGGAAAACAGTAAACAATAATAAATATGGATTTAACAAATAAAAGGCGTCAAAGAGCCAATACGATGTGTTTTACGCATAGGACTAAGCGTAATCTGCTGCGTAATCACTTACATGTTATACTTTAGCTGCGCTCCCGGTTGTGGATTGAGGTAGGGTGTCAAAAGCCACGTCTTGCAGGGATAGCCACTGTCACCCAGCAAGTGACACCCAACTGGTACATGGTGCCTCTCAAAAAGCTGCCTCAGACCGCTCTCCATTAAAATGCGCGAATCATGGGTAGCTCCAGGCCACTTTGCAACAACATCCAGTATGTTGAAATTTGCATCAAAAACAACCTGCGTGTTGATGGAATGCACTTTCTTCCTATTGACGAACACGTCCTCATCTTTTGATGGAGCAATTATTTTTATGTGCGTCCCGTCAATAGCACCGACCACACCGGGCATACCTGAAATCGCCATGAAGTTGGCTTTGATCCTGTGTAATTGTTGAATGTCCAAAGGAAACCGGATAAACTGTTGGATGATATGTGGTCTAGCTAGCGCGTTGATAGTTTGGTTTATGGCACGGCTGACTGATGGTTGTGATATTGCTAAATCGTCGGCATTGCAAAGTTGCATTTTCCCTGTTGCTAAATAACGTAGTGTTGCCAAACATTTTATTTCGGGACTAATGGGATTATTCCTGTTAGTCGGGGATGTTATTGCATCCCGCACTAAGTCCACAACAAGTTCAATACCCTCACGATTTAGCCTATATCTCTTGATTAACTCACGGTCTTCCATTGTCTCCAAAGCATTTCGTCTCCGCAGCCATTTTAGGATTCTTTGTGAATAGGTCTTAGTGAGTTAGGAGTCCTCTTGAGGACTTTTAAGCTCTCCTTGACTTAGGTGCTACTTTTAGGCCTAAAATACTTTGTGAATTGCTCTTAGTGAAAAAAGTTAGGAGTCCTAAATTTAAGAGTGACACGCCCATTATTTTTAGGAGTTACTCCTAAATTCGCCAGTTAGGACCTACTTTTAGCCCTAAAATCCTTTGTGAATACAGCCCCAGGTTTATAAGTGGCTCAATGGGATAATGCCTTGTACAGGTGAGCCTTAGATTGAGAGTCCGAATTCCGATAAGAGCATTATGAACAAGCTGAACATGACATTCGGCCGTTGCTCTGCAGCTCACCTGAAAGCCAAGGAACAGTACTGCATTAAGTGGAACATTTTTCCTTCATTAATTATGTCATAATTATATATCTTACATTAGTGTGTTTTTAATTTTTGCTCGGACCCAGTTAATCACCGCTTCTGGTTATATTTAATTAATATTATTAAAAAGAAACATAAGCAAAAGCATAAAGCTTTTGTTATTAATGTTATTGTTATGAGTGGTAGTTCTTAAAAAAAGATTCTGAGTTTGATAAAGTTATAATTTGACCTTTATGTTATATAAGCATTAATCATAGTTGTGAATGAATCTACTTTCTACCCCTTTATACTGATTCATAATAAGAGATTTACCTTATCATAAATAGTTGAAAAAGATATCAGTGTTCATTTTGGTTTCAAACCTCTCATAGAGGAAAGATCCTGCCACGTCCCTTGGGGTAACAGACTTCAATGAGGCTGTTGAACTAAATCAAGTTTAAAAACATTTATTTTTGTTCACTGCTTATTCGTTTATATTGTGGAAGTACTGGTCACAAGTATGGTGAAAATTACTTGTTGAATTACCCTAATTGTACATCCTGTGTGGAAAAAACCTGAGGCTAATCCGAATGTAGAATCCGGAACATGAGCCGTGTCTGTAAATTCCCTTTCATGACATTCCTGGATTGCGCCATGCTTCCTTAAGAGCTGGCTGTGAGTCATCTGACAGCTTTAAAAGGCCGAACTCTCTTCCTCAGTGCCAGAGTTATTCAGCAGTGAAAGTGACAAGAGCTGTCTAAGCAGAGAGAAGAAAAGTAGCAAAGATCCTGTCAAACATTAGACGATCAGAAAACCTCTGTTGTTAAAAGTTTGATTGTTTTATAAAAATGAAGATGACAAGCGGCAAAATCCCCATCAGCTCCCTACTGGTTCTCCTGGTCTTGCTGTCCATTACTGAAGGTAGGTCCTTATGCTTCTATATTCATGTGATTGTTAATAGTAAGGGGGTATACAATAGACATGTGTCTTGAGGTGATCTAAGTCTACTTTAACTTTGATCTCCTAACAGGAAAAAGTCTGAGGGGGTTGGGGATGGAACTGCGCTGCCGCTGCATCCAGACAGAGAGCCGTCCGATTGGTCGTCACATCGGGAAGATGGAGATCATTCCGGCCAATTCACACTGTGAAGAATCTGAGATCATGTGAGTCCTCCTCAGCAATATTTTGTTCCCAATACCTTCCTCTACAGTGATGTTAATCTCTCAAATGGTATGGAGATCTTTCCTTTGACCTTGTTAGGATATGAGATGTGATTGTTCTTACTCATTGTCTGCTTCTTGTTTGGTGTTACAGTGCCACTCTGAAAAGGACGGGCCAAGAGGTCTGTCTGGATGGTGAAGCTCCATGGGTCAAGAGACTTATTGCGAAGATGATGTCAAGGTAAGCCCAGATCCCTCTCTCCTAAAGGCAACCAGACTCTCTCTGTTTCATAGGTCCAGAACTACACTTGAATTATCAGCACAAGTGACACTTTGCTTGTAGATCCTGGATTGTGTAACTTGACCCTTTGAACATAGAGGATATGTTTAAAGCTTCTTCCAATGCTCAAACTAATTATTTATTTTCCACCTCTCTCCACAGCAGAAGGCGCTGAAACCTCCAGATTTCAATGCTTTGTTCAATGCTGGGCTGTTTGTGGACGAACACCATCAGAAGTAGTATTACCATGAGGAGACAAGATCACTGAGGTGCTGGTGTGGTTGTCAGACTATTTATGTTATGTTCATGGTGAAATAGTGCCGGACACTATTAAGCTATACCTCTCATAATTGTTGGATGAAACATGAAGATGTTGTGTTTCATTATTAGCATATTTCTTTATAAGAGAATTGTTTTATCTACCTCTGAAGGAGTTTTCCCTTCTTTTCTCAATTGTACAACTTCGAAAAATTTTCAATTCTTCAAGTACCGGTTCAGCTTTATTTTTGTTGGTGGACTTGTAAGATCTATTTATTTGTTTTATTTATCAATTTATTATTATTAAACGTAAAGGCTTTTGAAGAAATATGTATCTATTTAAAATAAAATATGACAACAATGAAAATACCTTGCATGCTTTGTTTATTTATGAATAAAGTCATGCAGTTGGCCTTACATACGTTTTTATTTATCTGTTCTATCATTATAAGACAGTGATTTTATTGTCCTTCTCTGTATGTTCAGTCTGGTCTTAAACAGAACATTACATTCTAAACAGTATAAATATTTTTTGGAATAAAAGCAAATATGCACTGCCTGCTATTGTGGTCAATTAGGAGAGGAGTGAACAGGATAAGAGACCATGAGAGTGAATTTTATTCTTCTCCTTCAGACTAATGATGCAGGGTGGAAATGTTGAAGCCGGATTGCAGACAATGATAAATGGCCTGGTGCTCCATGCTGCCATGTAGAAGATCTCTCCCTGAGTGTATAGGGGGATTGCTGGTTTAACCTGTGCACATTGAGTTCTCTATGCAAAACAAAACAGGTGTGCAGCCTTTCCCAGCCCCAGAGTCCAATTAGTCTGACTTGGCCCAGTTGATGCTGGTTAAACCACCCATCATCCACACACACTTCAACAAGATGTTATCTTATATTGGTAGTAATCATGATCCTGCCAAGATTCAGCCCATGTTCCTTATTGAAATAGACTAATACTCTAATTATGCTGTTGAACTAAATTAAGTTTAAATAATGATTATCTAAACAGATTAACTTTGTATTTTGACTAATACTGGTCATAAGTATTGTGATCAGCACTGGTCACAGTCCTTTGTGGAAATGAACAGAGGCTCTTCTTCCTGTAGAGGTCTGGCCAACAGCATATGAACCATGTCTGTCAATTCCCAATGACAATGTTCCCGGATTGCGCCATGCTCCCTTGAGAGTTTAAAAGGCGGGACTCTCTATTCGCAGAGCTAGAGTTATCAGCAGTGAGAGTGAAAGGAGCAGCTGAGGGAGAGTGAAGAAAAATAACGATTAACAGATCAGAAAACCTCAGTTATTAAAAGTGTAAATGTTTTCTAAAAATGAAGATTTCAAGCAGCAAAATCAAAATCAGCTCTCTACTGGTTCTCCTGGCCTTGTTGACAATTACTGAAGGTACGTCCTAATTATTTTAAATTCATGTGATTGATAACAGTAAGAGGGTGTGCCATATGTGCATATTTGTTGAGGTGATCTAAGTCTACTCAAACTTTTGTCTCCTAGCAGGAATACGTCTGAGGGGGTTTGGGATGGAACTGCGCTGCCGCTGCATCCAGAAAGAGAGACGTTTAATTCGTCGTTACATCGAGAAGGTGGAGATCACTTCCGGCCAATTCTCACTGTGAAGAATCTGAGATCATGTGAGTCCACCTCAGAAATAATCTGTTCACACTTTTTTGTTAACCTCTTACATTTTATGGAGATCTTTCCTTGGACCTTGTTGGGATATGCAAAGTGTATTTTATTACTCAATGTCTGCTTAATTTTTGGTGTTTCAGTGCCACTCTGAAAAAGGCGGGCCAAAAGGTCTGTCTGGATGCTGAAGCTCCATGGGTCAAGAAAATTATTGAGAGGATGATGTCAAGGTAAACCCAGATCCCTCTCTCCTAAAGGCAACCAGACTCTCTGATTCATAGATCTAGACCTACGCTTGAATGATCAGCAGAGAGTCTAGCCTTGCTTGTAGATCCTGGATCGTCTCACTTGACCCTTTGAACATAGAGGATAATGTGTTTAAAGCTTCTTTGAATGCTCAAACTATTCAAATTATTTATATTTCACCTCTCTCCACAGCAAAATGCTGTTGAAAAGAAAGACAGAATTGTTGAATACTGGGCTGTTGGCTGCTGGACGAGCACCATCAGAAGCCATTACCATGAGGAGACAATTTCACCAAGTTACTTGTATGGTTTTCAGACTCTATTAAATGTTATTTTTTAGATAAAATGGTACCGTGCACGAAGCTAAACCTTTTATAAAAGATTGCAAGTCTAAAAATATACATTTTATTATTAGCATATTTTATTTTTTGCAATTCCTTTCTCAACCAGCGTTTTACTCTTGTCAGTTGTGTTGTCAGTAATGGTTTACTAGAGTGAGGTTAACTGATAAGGATCCTATTATTTCTTCATATGTTATTAAAGCCACATGTAATCATATATAATGAATTACTAGGCTTTTGAAGTTAATTAAAATGAAAAAAAAATCCATATAGTTATTCTTTTTGCATCGATACTATGGCGCCTGTCAACGGTGCTTCTTTATTTATGTATTCCATTGTGCCGCACATTTTTAATGAGCAAATAATTATGAAGAATAAATACGACAATACAGAAATAGTGAGTGAAATTAGAGAAATTATAGGCCTATGTTGATCCGCTCACGAACACAGATGCAAACACACTTCTATCTAAATGAAAGACCGCCACCTGCTGGTTAATATCAACGCCTCCATAGCAGAAGGCGTTGAAGGAAAATCTCCAAACCCAATTGTTCGTCACGTCAGTTTGTGGACGAGCACCATTATAAATAGTATTACCATGAGGAGAAAAGGTCACCGAGTTGCTGGTGTTGTTGTCAGACTTCATTTAATGTCAAGTTGGAGATCAAATATTACAGAGAAGTAAGCTATACCTTTAAGGCAAAATAAAAAAAAAACATCTTTAGCGTCCTGCCTTTTTCAAAAAAGGAAGGAGGAGGCCCTTTTTTTTTTTCCCCAAAGATGTTTTTCAGGCTATTTCCCCAAGAGTGTTGCCTGCTTTCGTGGTTCCTTCTGGCCTTAACTATTGTACATCTCAAATGTTGACAAAAATAAACAAATACAACATACTTTAGATATGTAGCTATGTGTAGGGTAGTTGCCTTTTCGCGACCATGGATGGCGCTGTTGAGTTGTTTTTGGCTCTCAGCGGTTTGGCAATTGTGGCCTTTTGGCCTTACAGGCCACCGTTTTTTTGCAGGGATTCGCCCGCACGAACGCCATTTTGATCAAATGTTTGTTTCCCCACCGTAAGGTAAGCTGCATAAACGGTGCTCTGTGTAAATGTAAAATACTTATGTTTTATCCGTATGTTTTGTGTTAGAATGCTAGCCGTAGGTGAATCCTTCTCTTCTTTTTTTTTTTACTTATGAAATTTTTTTGGTTTCCCCACCGTAACTGTACGTTCACACCAAAAGCGAATTGAGCGACCAAATCACCGGAAGTCATTCACTTTCTATGGGGTCTAGCGACCAGAGCGACCCAAGCGTCCAACGCTACCAGCGGCAAAAGTCTAGCGACCAGAGCGTCCAAAAAAAGTTGAAAATGATTTAACTTTATGCAAATTACTATGACGCGTATCAGCGACCAAAAACTGACAGCAGATCGGAAAGTAGACGTTCTTTGCTTGCGTGGATCCCGGGGAACACCGAACACCGGCACTTTGGTTCCTACCTAATTTTTTTGGTTCCTTCCTACTGTCTTCACAAAATGTCAAGTGAAAGTTTAATCGCGGCTGTAACTGGGTGTTGTACGATCCAAGCCTTTTTCACTTCCGAGATCGCAACAAAAAGGCTCTGGCTTGGGCAGAGGTGTCACGCGTGGTTGGTTGGTCTGGTCAGTTAGTTAATGAAACGTTTGAGATTATTGTAAAATAGGCGCGATACATGCCTGTTAACCGAGATCCTAGCACACTCATCATCCTTGCTCTGAATGGGAGGAACTCGTTTTCAAATATCGAAAATGCATTCGTTGGGCATAGGAATAATACGTTGTGCAAAGGAATAATACACGCATAGTCCTAATAATGCAATAATAATGCAAATGAATAATTCTTATTAGTAAGTTAATTAATTAATAAGGCTTATTTATAGAAAATCTTTGCGCTCTAGAACGGTCGCATTAAGCGGGATCATTTTCATTTGCTCTCCGTACCCCCAATCTAACAAACCAATCGCGTGGAGTCATGCTGTAAACAAAACACGTTTTGTTTAATCGGCAAAGACAAGGGATAAATGACAAGGGATATATCTCTCTTGTCTTTTATCCCTGTACTCCCGCTATTCCCCACTATTCACGGAGCCTGAGGTGAATCATTTTTAATTAAATAGTCTAATTTGACTTGACTAGGCTATCTATCTAGCTAGATAGTCAAGTCTTTATTCCAAACGACACAAATCGTCTGGAATTCATAGGTGATTCGGCTCACAAAGGACAGTAGCCTACAAGACCACAGAGAACAAGGGAGACAAGTCTGATTGGACATGCACAAAATACTTCACATTAAAACCAGACACCCGTTGATAGATAGATAGACAGATAGGCCTAGATAGATAGATAAATATGTTCCATTATTCGCCTTGTGGAGCCAAGTCAGTCCTGTGCCCGTATGCAAACTAGCCATGTGCGCCAATGTAAGTGAGGGAGCCGACAAAATGAGTGCAGATCATGATTTGCAGATGAAGATCAGTAAACACATTTTTAACTAGACTACTAAAGCACGCAACGTTTTTTTTGGTCTCGGGTTGTAATTTACATTTTAGGAGTGTTTATATATATATATATATATTATATATATATATATATATATATATTTATATATATATATATATATGAGGGTTAATCACTGGTCGAAGCACGTTATCCAACAAGCAAAACAGTCTCTGCAATATAGCCAAAGTTCATGCTTTGATACGGCTGTCTGGTCTAAAAGCATACGGCTCCTTTAAATGCATATGCAAATTTGAATTGGACGTCATGAGCGACTTGAGCGACCAAAGCGAACAGAAATATTCGCAGCGATTTTTTTGAGCGACCAAAGCGTCTTTGGTCGCTCAAGTCGCTTTTGGTGTGAACGTACAGTAAGGTTGAACGTTTGGGCTGTGAATGAGAGAAATAAACGGCGGCTTGTCCGAGCCATAAATCAAGAAAACCATCCGTGTGTCCGACTCGTCTCTCCTTCCGCACCCCCCCAACACCAACACAAACACAACGCAGAGTCCGGGTGTGGAGTGGCGTGAGCTCGCACGGCATGGGTTACATATGTATTTACATACAGGGTTATTGTGAAAACGAACACGATGGAGTCTATCGATTGAGAACGTCTGTATTTGACTTTTTTTTAGCAATAAAAACGATGTTTAAAAAAAAAAAAAAAAGGAGGCGGCGTCCAAAATGGAAGCGGGCGGGGACGCTAAACAGTAATATTTTTTTATTTTGCCTAATAACATCATTTCTTTTCTGCAGGAGATGGCACTTCCTTTTTCAACAAATGATTCACTCTTTTCCGTTTTTTTCTATAATGGTAACATTAAAGCGATGTTAACAGATAAGCAAGATGAAATAATAAATTATAATTAATTACTAGGCTTTTGAAGTCTATTTTAAATAAAACATGATTCTTAACATCAAATTTCGGCATTCTGCATCAGATAGCCTACCTTTCCTCTGACTCATGTCTACCATATATAACATTGTGCTTTTAAAGTGCTTCTATTGTAAGTGAGTGCTGTATGCAGCGCTCAACTATTGTCTCTTAATTTTATTCCCTTTCTTCTTTATTATTCTCTACACAACTTTGGGACCTATATGTCCTTCCTCCTCTCCTTCACATCTCCTTCTCCTTGACTCCATCCAGTTTTAAAAATGTTCAGAATAAGCTTGGAATCGCTGCGCTTCTTTTCAGATTTCGATTTTTACTTCTTTTTTACTTTTTTAAAGATATTTTACAATGGAAGTCAATGGGAGGCGGTGGAGCCAGCCTGCCACATCTCTGACATACTACTTCAG
Source organism: Melanogrammus aeglefinus (assembly GCA_900291075.1). Lineage (NCBI taxonomy): Eukaryota > Metazoa > Chordata > Actinopteri > Gadiformes > Gadidae > Melanogrammus > Melanogrammus aeglefinus. Next base: position 855 of record OLKM01005012.1, on the reverse strand, counting down.
ACTTTCGTAACTTGTTCAATAGGAAACCTTTGAACCAGGGACGGTTTTAGGATCAGACCTTGGGGGGGCTCAGCCCCCAGAAGGGTGGCGTAACTGTAAGGGGGTCAGGGGGCATGCTCCCCCAGGAAGAAAATTTTGGGTATGGGAATTTAAAATTGCATCAGTCTGGTGCACTTTGGGGTTGCACTTTGACCCAACCAATACTGATCTGGGTCAAAGTCACCCAATCGCGTTATATCACCTTCAAGAGGCATGGAGCTATGGCCATGCTGCTGGAACATCAGGATTTGAAGTTCTTATGACTTGCAAGACATACAGTTGACAAAACCTTTTTTTTCATTTCTGAGCCACAAAAGACCCTATTAATCTATGAACATGATCTCCGGGTTCTATTTGGAGTACAAACATAATTTTGATATCATGGAAAGGTAAAACTGTCCCTTCATTTGGGGGGCTGGGGATTGAATTTTGGAGCGGCTAGAAAGCCGCCCCTAAAAACGGCGCCTAAAACCGCCACTGCGTTTGAACCTTCTTTCAAAAGGTTTAACAAAATCCAAGAACACTTTAAATTGGAAGTTCGATGCCTTTTAGTAAACTGTTTCATAACCCAGTTTACGGTTCCATGTTGGCTTGTTTTCGTTGGTGTCTCATTGATTCACGCTGAGGGTAGAGCGCGATGGTCGGTAACGGCTGCGGCTGCGCCACGGAAGGCGGGGCTTTTTGAAGCTTCCAGCCGGTCAAGCCCCGCCCAGTGTCACGGACGTCACACGCCCACGCCAAATGCTCTGAGGTGCACTATGTCAATCGTGGGTCTGTTCACAGGCGACAGGAATCGGTGCCGAACCAGCGCCAGGT
>OLKM01005011.1:0-18910 GCA_900291075.1 Melanogrammus aeglefinus | reverse complement strand
CGCTCTCACTTATTCATCATTTGATTGTGATGTGTAATTCAGTGGTGGTGTGTACTGTGGTGGTGTGGTGTGTGTTTTGAGTGTGTGTGTGTGCCATCACCAGTCCTTGACCTTGTTTTGCTCCCATCAATGCCAGCTTGACATGAGGGGTCCCCCGGTCCCACACAGCTTTTTTTCCCAAAAAGGGGCCCCCCCCTATCCCCAACCAAACAACAGATGGCCGCACGCAACAAGTAAGCAACACACACAACACACACCACACACAAACACACACCACACACACACACACACACACACCACACACACAAACACAAACAACCAACACACACACACACAGTATTACCAGCTGTGTGTGTGTGTGTAAGTCGTGTGTGTGTAAGTGTGTAAAAGGCTCACATGGGTCTTGGGTGACCCTGATCCCAGGTGACGACAGTTCATTTCAAGCCTCTTGGTTTAGCTGCACTAGTGGACGTGTAACACGCTAGGATGCCGCCTAAATACGCCATGATCTGACCCTTGTGCTTGGATTCTCACTTTCCGCGCAGACTGTAAATAATCAAATCGCGTTTGCAAAGAGGATTTTTCAGAGACAAGTCTACTGGATAGAAGACTAATTGGGGAGATAAATCTAGAGATAGAGACATAAACTAGGGCGCGATAGTCTGCTGGTAGTAGACTCAACAGTAGATACGTCTACTGGGTAGTTGACTAAACTGGGGAGTAAGTCTCCAATCATGACACCTGTTCAAATCTTATGAGTCTCTTTGAAAAACAGTTCATTGTTTGAATCGATTTCCTCTTCTTCTCTGTGTTCATTCAGTCCGGTACATGAATTGAACGGGGACTGATGTCGTCTTCATAACAATATGTTCATCAGGTTAGTATTGAATGAGAAACAATATGCCCCTTTACAGTTGTATATATCACAATCCAACTAAGAAAATAAGCAGGGTGCGATTGCCTCACAGTTGGATGATGCCTGGTGATAACACTTCCATGGATATCATCACCTGCCGATTGGGGCCAGGATAAAAAACCCAAAAAAACCCTATACCAAATGCTTCAGTTGTACAAGAGGTACTTGGGGCATGCATCACCTTATTTATATTTTATGAAATCAGTATGATGACTACTATGGTGTTAAAATAAAAGATGTAAGTATTATGGGCCACTAGATAATTGTTTTATTAGAGCAAGAGAGGCAAGATGGAGTGTGTGCATGAATGCTATGTGCACATGTGTATGTGTCTTTTCTCTCATACCTTATCTATCAAATACCGAATTACAGAGGTAACCAGATCCTTTCTAAGTGCAGTAGTCAGTCGATCATTGTGTCCCTCTTTCTAAACTTTCCGTTTTGCACAATGATGTGCTCCAACGTGGGCCATTTTTTGTTTACGGATGTGAAATACCTGTCACCGCAGGGTGCTGAGAGCGGGCCGTCGTCTTGTGGATGAGAGGTAGGCTGTAGGCTGCAGATCCCCCACCACTCGGTCTTAAACAGACGCCGCTGTTTCTGTGGAACACACAACACAATCCGACACGCTTGTAGCTCACTATTTCATGAATGGTATCCCATTTTTAGAGATGATACATTTTTTTAATTTTGAGCAGCAACCCTGAAATTTGCTCATTGCAACCACAATCTGCTTTTGCACAGTTCAGGTGTTAGGCCCTTGCTTTATAAATTTCTATGGTGAACCGAGTAGCAGTTTGTGTGGGCTTTGCTAAATGAGCAGCGTGTCTCCAAACTTATATTGATGGCCTTGTATTATAAAGCTTCAGGTGTTGTTTGTGTGTTCAAGAACGGAAAAAAGTGAAACAGTGGTTTTGGATGATGAAGAGAGGTTTACTCTTTTTTTTGGGTAGTTTTGGTGTTTACTAGGTCAATATAACTACTGTGGCAGTGGTCTTGGAAAATCAGTCAATGCTTGTAAATGATTGGCAGTAGGGGGCGCTCAGACTGAAAATGGCTTGGCAGCCATGAGTAGGGGTGGGAGCGATGGGGCAACTTTCCAATGGCGCTGTTCTGATGTTTATTTGGAGAAAGGGAGACCTCTAGTGGTCACCTTGTAACGCAATGTTTTTGTAATAGCAGTTTTGCCGTAGTTCGACGATGCATAGTGAAATAACAGTTAGGCTAGGCTACGTATTTTTCTCTTTTATATTGGTTGGCCAGAAAACACGTTTGCCTGTAAGTACATGTCATACAGTTATCTTGACATTGAATACTATTAATGAAAACCCTTGTTAATGGAATTAAGTTAGTTTAGAACGTTAGATCCTTTATGCTAATCGCGAGCATCTTAATGTAATTTCCCATAGACGCGGCTGCCCAGCTAACGCATTGTGTTATTTAAACAACAATACCATGATATTGTTCTGGACAACGTCTGTATGAGAGTACTGAAAGATGTATTTTGTATCTGTCCAGTTTTACAGCGCTTCCCTGAGTAAGTTTGGAAAGGAAACAGCTGCCTCATTCTTTAATGAGGGAAACTGTAGCCATCGCCATCTGCCGGGCTGGCTGATGTACCAGGCTAGACCGCGCCACACACACACACACACACACACAAAGAAGCGGGATGGTAATTAGGGAGAGAGAGAGAGGGCCAGTAGACGTGTCATTCAAACCTCTATGCCATTGGATTCATGTTGTATTAGTGGAGTTTGCGTTGACTGGACATAGTTCTACCGTTCATGTTCTTTAATGTTCTGGTAAGAATATTTTAGTTCAAGTTCTATTTGTAAGATCATTTTTAGCACGATTATTTTAAGGGTTGTCTATTGACTCACCAAAATACATTTTCTGTGGCTGCGTTCCCCCACGTTGTCCGTCCGCGTGTGCGCATTAAAACGGAGAAGTTATAGTCCAATGAGGGCGCATTCAGGTGTTTATTGTGCTCACATTGTTCTTTACGTGCCCTATTTTGTGTGTTGTGTATAATGTCATCTCATTAACTGTCAGTGTGTTCTTACACAGACCTTTCAGGTTTGGTGTGAGAGATGAAGAGAAGGTTCCTTGTATAAAACATAACATCCTTTGTTACACACACACACACACACCACACACACCACAAACACACACACACACACACACACACACACACACACACACACACACACACAGTTTACTTCAATTCGATTTTAACATTTTGAAATCCCGAAGCTGACTGGATTTTTAAAACCTGTTAATGAAAAAGGCAAGTCAAGCTCATCAACGAGTGGCAACGGTGCGGCACTAACCAGGGCTGATGCCGGTGACGGAGCCCCGCTAACCAGCGCTGATGCCGGTGACGGAGCCCCGCTAACCAGCGGTGGTGCAAGTGACGGAGCACCGCTAATCATGGTTGAGGGAGACGGTGGGATAGCCCGCTACCGCGAGGGCTCTGAGCCAAGCACATCTGGCTGTTCTTCTGCTAGCCATGGAAAAGAGGCAGAAGAAGACGAGAACAGGTGCGTGTCTACTGGGCGAAAATGGGACCAGAATTGTGCAAGAACAAATCTGTAAGGATCTGACCTCTCTGCCTCAGAACGTCATTACAAACATCAGAGAAGATTCTTCTCAAGGACACACATCCTGCTCTGCAACAACAGGTAGTATCTGCCCAGAGAGTGGCTGTGCTATTTACCATCCAAAGGTATTGTGTTTTGCTTTGCAGCAAAGAAAGATCCCCATTTGGCAATGTGGGATTCTCTAATTGGAAACATGCTAGTGAACGTATTGTTGAACACGAAAGTTGTGAAATGCACAGGAAAGCAATGATTGCATAAATTACTTCTACAAGAGTTCTACAGAGGGTGTAGTGAGGCATTTGGCAGAGCGGGGACTTGCTTTTAGGGGTGATAGCCACAAATTTGGAGACAGCAACAATGGGAATTATTTGGGTAGCATGGAGCTCATCAGTGAGTTTGATCCTTTTTTAAAAGCTAATATCGAAAAGTATGGGAACGCCGGCACACCCTACCACTCGCTGAATGTGTGTGAGGAATTCATCAAGCTAATGGGACATAAGGTGCTGGATGAAGTCATCAGCAGAGTTAAACAGGCTAAGTATTTCTGTCAGTGTGGACTCCACGCCAGATATCACACATGTGGACCAGCTCACTTTCATTCAGCGGTCACCAGAAGGCTGTATCGAGGGGCATTTTGTTAAATACCTCCCTGTTGAAAGCCACACTGGAGAATTGCTGTTCAATGCAGTTGTCACTGTTTTAGGAGACATGGGCATTGACATTAATTAATTACAGTTGATTGACATTAACTGTAGAGGACAGCGTTACAACTAATGCCAGCAACATGAGTGGCACATACAAAGGTGTGCAGGCCCATATCAAGCTGATAACCCCCCCCCCCCCCCAGAGTGGTTTCCCTCTGCAGCGCATAGATAAATCTGGTTGGGGTTAACAGTGTGAACTGCTGTGAGGAGACTGAGCAGTTTTTTCAGTTTTGTACAAAGTTTGTTTAACTTCCCACCAAGGAGTACTTCACGCTGGTAGATGATCAAGGCGGGGTTGCAGCTTAATGAAAATCACAGAATAGGAACCCTAAAAACACTTTCTGATACTAGATGGACAGCACACGCAGTTGCAACCAAAGCCCTGTGTCAGAATTAAGTTTGAATGTGGAATATTCTTCAACGTTTCAAGGGCATGAGCACTGCCCTACAGGCAGTGGAATTGGACCTGTGCAATGCTGTGGATCTGGTTCGGTCATTACGCGATCAGTTTGACAGCTTTGAGACAGCAGCAAAAAACATGTCCCCAACTGTGTGATGAGTACAAAGAAGACACTCAACGATAAAGAAAAAGAAAGAGACAGGTTGACGAGTCATCTGAGCCTGAGTGTGAGCTGAGTGAGACACTTCTTTACCTCTGTGTACATGTTATTGATTGGCTAGTGTCAGAGCTGGACCGGAGATTCCAGTCATATAATGACATGTATGAAAACGTTTTTGAACGGATTCCACTCCATTTCCCCCCAATACATCCGCCCAGCAGCGATGAGCCTTCAGAAGACAAAACCAAAGTGACTTTGAAGAGAAATTTGTGGAGGAAGCAGTACAGTTCGGGAAGTTTTTGCAGAACGAGAAGGTGAGCAGCACGTCAGCCGTGGAGCTACTGAAAAAGTTAAGAAGAAAAAACTCCATACAGTGTTTCCTAACGCGACATAGCTCTACGGCTTTTCTTGACCATGCCAGTGACCCATGCTCCTTCTCAAAACTGGCCTCGGGAAAAAATAGACTGCGATAAAGCACACAGTAACCTCACACTGATGTCCATTGTCCATTGAGCATGACATTCTCTGTGAGTTGGATTTTCAAGACAGAATCAAGGCTTTCTTTTCAAAGGCTTTCTTTTCAAATTTCTTCTTCAACGGAAGAACTTCTAAAAAGGTAAGACTTTATTTATTGCTTTCCAGTAGCCTGTGCAGGCTTTAAATTGTTGTTATGCATTCTTTTATACTGTTCTGTTCTACTGTGAATTTTACAAGGCCAAAGAGGAAACTCTTACTTGTTAATGCTGTCATTAGGCATGTTTGTGTTTCTGCAGACCAGACTACGTTTCATTTTGGTTATATGGAGTTCATCAAACTTTCATGTAACATGGTTTTATAATCACCTTGTCTATCCTTTTGCTTAAGCTTATAAGTCACTGTGTTTGTGTGTGTTTGGTCATCCGTAAGTGTGTTTCTGCTGATGGCATGGAGAAGCTGTTGGCAGTGGGAGCACCCCAGGCAGGGACGTCGTTAGGCCTATTCTGGGGGGGCTAAGCCCCCCCAAGATGTTGAAAAGCCCCTCCTACAAAAGTTAATTCATTTTTTGTCAAGGAAATCATAACATGCCTGCACTTAACCCATTGGCGCCGGATGCTGCGTGACGCAACATTGCCCCTCCTGCCGGGAGCTGCGCAGCGCAGCATTGGCTCTGCTGCCGGCTGCTGCGTGGCGCAGCATTTTGTACACGTGATTGTTTTCATGACGAATGCAGCAAATAACTCACTTTGGTTGGTTAAAATACGCATGGGGTGGGTCTTAAGGCCTTGGTAAAGATCTCGTGACCACCAAAATGCACTTTGATTGGCTGAAAATCACGTAAATCAATCAGATATACACATGCTTTTCTGTTGTTTTTAGTGAGCAGCAACTAGCGAGTAGCGATGGACATGGAAGTTTTTGATAGCGACGGCAGTGATTTAGATATCAATTTCGAGGGATTTGAGTCTGAGGAGGAGGAGAATGAGTTTGTGCCGGATGATCCACTAGAACGGGCACAGCAGTGCGATTTTTTGGACACCGAAGAAGAGGAGGAGGAGGATGAGTTTCGGGGATTCCAGGTGGACTGGAGAACCGGTAATTACCTACCTCGGCATACAAAGCCATTCTCTCGTACACCGGGGGTGAAACAACCAATCCCCTTGGATGCAAGCCCACTCGATGTTTTTTCTTTAATATTTACTGATGAGCTGTGGGACACGTTAGTGACCGAGACGAATCGGTACGCGGAACAGGTGCGAGCTCAGACCCCCACGACCTCAAAGTGGACGCCGGTCTCAAAAACAGAGATGAAAACATTCCTCGGGCTGTGTCTTTGCTTTGGCATTTTAAAGCTACCATCACGTCGGGATTACTGGAGGCAGAAAAAGTGGCTGTACCAAACGAGTGTCCCCAGGGTAATGTCGAGGGACCGTTTCAACATGATCTGGAGGTAATTATTAATGTTTTGTTTTCTTGTGCTCTCTTCCAAGTTCCATACTCTTTTCTCTCTCTTCTCTTAGATAACGGAATGGCCAGTAATGATAGTGGTGCTATAGCAATTACTAATGGTGATGATGGTTGATAATGAATAAATACAATAATGGAATAATGAATAAATAGCGTAATAAATAGTAATACAATTATGAATAAATATAAATACTATAAATAACATAATACATAATAATACAAATAAACAAAATGATGGAAATAAATGTCAGGCTCAAATTCTTTGTCATATGCATTTCAGATATCTCCATCTACAAGACAACTTGGACCCTGCCTTGGATAAATCCGAAAGCTGTGGAAGATCCGGCGGTTCATGGACCTCCTCTTGCTTCAGTTCCAGGCCCTCTATGAGGTCAATGGGTTTGTAAGCGTGGATGAGTCCATGGTTAAATTCAAGGGACGCCTTGCCTTCCGGCAGTACCTCCCCATGAAGCCGGTGAAGTGGGGGATAAAGGTCTGGGTCATGGCAGAGAGCAAAACAGGCTACGTAAACAATTTCCAAGTGTACACAGGGGCCATTGCAGGCAAGACTGAGACAGGCCTGGCTCACCGGATTGTGTCAGACCTGGCTACACCGTATTTTGAGTCAAACCTGTGTGTTTACATGGACAACTTTTACACTAGTGTGAAGTTGTTGCTGGATCTGCATCACAGGGGTGTCCAAGCGTGCGGCACGGTGCGTGCCAGGAGGAAGGACCTCCCTAAAAACAAGGAGCTGACTAAGAAGGCTGGTCTAAACAAGCATGCATTCAATGTGGCACAGCAGGATGACCTCACCTTCTGCGTCTGGCAGGACACCAAAACGGTCATGGTCCTGTCCAACTTTCATGACCCGACAGCTCATGGGTCATTATGATTATCAGCAACACATGAAGGGGGTCGATTTACTGGACCAGATGGTGGGCTACTACCAGATACACCACCGGTCTACGAAGTGGTGGAGGAGGCTGTTCTTCTACTTCCTCAGTGTTGCGGGCTACAATGCCTTTGTTGCTGCCAGGTCTGTGGGAGGACCTGGGTGGAAATACAGGAGGACCGGCTACAAGGACTGGCTCGAGGATCTGTCCCAGGAGCTGATGGTCCCTGTGACAGCAAGAAGTGCTTCCCTGTGTGCTCCCCACCACCCCAACAGGAGCTTCTGCTGACCATGATCTGGCCCAGATCAATATCAAGAGGAAGACCTGCATGGAGTGTTCACTAAAGCACAGTGGCACCAGCGTGCGTGCAGGGTCAACACTGATGGGGTGCAAGCAGTGCAATGTCCCTCTGCACCGCGAGTGCTTCATGCACCACGTTGTTCGAGAGTCAAGTTCCACCAGTTCCACCTCAGGACTTTCCCCATCCCTCCACACCCCTCCCCCCACCTCCCCAACCCTCCCCACCCCTCACTCATAATGTTTTGATGCTTGAAAATGTTATTATTTGTATTTTATATCATCGTTTTTACTGTTTTTCTTATTAATCTTGTTTTGAGAATGTTTAAAAAATGTTGCTGTTATAGTTCTGCTCAGGGAGCATGTTTTAATAAAACCTGTGGTTCTTACCTTTACAATGCTTCTTATTTCATCTTTCTAGGTGCTCCAGAGGCTTAGATATTAAGGTTTATGTAGACGTTGACAATTCTTACTATTTTCTCAGAAAACCCTCAGGAAATGAGGTTCTTTTTCCTAGAATAGCATAGGATTTTAGCAGGCGTTTTTAGCAGGCGTTTTAGGCATAAATGGGTTAACATAATAGCCAGAATATGAGTTGAAATAAATACTAATACAATTAGGAGTTGTCTTTCATTTGGATTTCAAAAAATTCCGAGACTGCATTGATGGATACATTTTCTAACCTATTTTCCTTGAACTCACCCCACAATATGTAGACTTAAATCATATCAACTCTTACATATGTTTAGCTTATTTATAATTTTAAAAAGGAGGACATCCTGAAGACTCAGGAGAGGGAAGCAGGAGGTCTTAAGGCAAGTAAAGAAAAGAGAGTGAGCCAGAAAACAGGCCCTGATAGATGCTCTGCTGTACTCAACTGCAATAAATGATGAATTAAAGAACCACTTTAAAGATGTGAAGAAAATATTGGCGCACTCTACGGGCGCACATGCACTCCGGAAACTGCTAGGGGCAAAGCAACCCCAGCCTCTAAAATCCTAGTGACGTCCCTGACCCCAGAGGTATGGTGCAGGGTAGGGGTAGGTAGGTAGGAGGTAGTCAGTCAAATTTCAATCAAATTTCAATTAAATGTTTTTATTTTGCCTGTCATTCATTGGTCTCTGTAAAGCGTGAGTTTGAGAAAGGCGCTATATAGAAGAAAGCTCTTTTTATTGTTGCATTGGCATTTTCTTTAGCTTAGCTGCACATTTAATTTTGTTTCTTCTACTGTGTTAGTTTTGTTCTTGCAAAACTGATGTGAATTTGGAGATGCCACTGACAGAGGACTGGGATTCTTCTCCAGATGATCTAATTCAAACACAACACTCTTATGTCTAGTTCCTGATTGCCTATTTTATTTGATACAGACCTCACTGAATCAGTTACCAACAATGTTTGCCAGAAACATAGTGACCATATCCCACAGAAGCTTCCAAGGCTATTATAATTATGCTTCTGAACTGTGCCTTTTAATTATGTGTGTGCATTGACCAGAAACGCTCAAGAAGCTCTTGGAAGAAATGATAAGGGTGTGCTTTCATCGCAGGACATCTCCTAGTATGGTGCTAATGGTGTTGTGTGTGCAGCTATCAATCATGCCGGCTCCAAATTCACATCCACCAATCTCCAATTGACTTATTATCAACACACTCGATGTAAGTAGTGATGTATTTTAATTGACCTAAAATCTAGGGGTAGGTTTCTTTTACCTCCTGTTTAGACAATGGGTTGTTTTTAAAGCAGGGCGCCGAACCGGTTCAAGGAACGAAAACGAAAACCGAAAACGAATGGAATTTTACGAGAAACGGAAACGAAAACCAAATGGTCTTCAACTGTTCCGGAACAGAATCGTTATTCTGAAATCCCCAAAACCGGTTAATAACGGGTTTTTTTCGTTCTCTATATAGCCTATAAAATTTCACAAAAGCATAGCCTATTTCATGAAAAAAAAAAAAAAAAATTCTGGTTGCCGCGTTCACTTCGCCGCCCGCTAAGCTCAGTTGTCACAGTTGCACTGAGCTCTATCTTCGACAAAGGTAACGTGAGCTAAATTAACCGAGTCCACTATAATAATGTTAGCTTAGCAACTTGTTAGCAACTCACTACAAGGTTACAGATATTTGCACTATTTTGGTTTCAAAAAGTTGACTTTTGAAACCATAGAAACGCAAGTAAATCCGGTTGGTTTTCAAAATAAAACTGCTTTCTGCGAGCGCGACGCCTCTGACTCGCTCCCGGTAGATCAAAATCACAGCACAATCAAAATGAAGACGGACCCTGTGTATTTTGGTTGTTAATTATTACGATGTAATGGTGAAAATACTTTGGGTGGGGGGGATAATTTTTATCCCCACCGAGGATAAAAATAATTCAGCAGAGGGTAGGACGTGTAAACCAGAGGGGGGGATAATCCCCACCATCCCCACCGGCAAATCGCACCCTGGATATGTTGGTGGCGGAACGCAAGAACGAAAACGTTAAATATACCAGTTCCGTTCGGAGCGGAATGATTGAAAAATAATTTTGTTTTCAAGCCCTGGTTTAAAGTTGACATATTAGACCACCAGGTGTGAGTATGATTAGCCGTTACAAGCTGCTTTGAAAATAGTGACTCTTCTGACATCACAACTGGGCCTGTGTACACGGATACGTGTAGTCCATTGAAAACCTGAATTTACTTGAATACTCAGTGAGGCTGATGACAGCTTTGTTTACCACGTCTCGCATGAGAAGCACTTTTGCGGTTTCAAACAGAACAATGGCTCCCCGGAGTGACAAATCACTTAACTTGCTCCTATGCTTCCATGTAGTGGAGGCAGTCCTTGGGGTGTGTCGTCACGATGTACTAAATGGAAATCAATGCCGCTGTCACGTTAAAATTGTACCGGGGGCGAAAATTGTACCGGCCTACGTCATCGTTTGTTTACATCCTGACAACCTGCCCGGCAACAGACGACGCGATGCAGAAAACATGTTTCCAAACGACGAAATAACATAATACAGATAGCGGATCGCTATCTGTATTATGATAGATAGCGATAACAATTGTTTTTTACTTTATATTTGTATTGTATTTAATTGTTTAATCGAAACAATAAAAAAATTTGCCCGCAAAACGGGCGATCGCGTCAAATGACAAATGTCATTTGACGCGGGCAAAGCATACGTCATTTGACGCGATCGCCCGTTTCGCGGTCAATTTTTTTTATTGTTTCGATTAAACAATTAAATACAATACAAATATAAAGTAAAAACATTTTTTATCGCTATCTATCATAATACAGATAGCGATCCGCTATCTGTATTATGTTATTTCGTCATTTGGAAACATGTTGTCAGGATGTAAACAAACGATGACGTAGGCCGGTACAATTTTCGCCCCCGGTACAATTTTAACGTGACACCGCCTTTGCAGCTAACAATAGTGAAACCAGCAGACACCCGACACCTCACCTTTAAAATTGTTTAAAAGTGAACCTGTTTGTGTTGTATCTGCAAACTATTTTCACTAACAAGGGTTAAGGCCTTTTTATGGTCCTATGTTCCCGCAACGCAATGACCACGCAGACGCTTCGACGCAGTCACGAACATTTATGGTTCTGCGTCGGGTTTTAGTAAGCGGACCAATCACAGCCCTTGCTGCTGCGTTGCCTCGACGGATGGTTAAAATTTTTGGGAGCCGCACGTTCGGCCCTTGCGGTCAAGTACGTCTCGCTGCGGCCTGCGGGAAGGCGGGGCGTGACATCACGCCCCGCCCACATCACGGGCGAGTGCATTCTGGGACACATCACGGGCGAGTGCATTCTGGGATTGTTTGCGCCCGAATATATTAATAATATTTTAATATATAATATATATATAGATCGTTAAATCGCTTGACGGTAAATTACGTAAATATATTAATTTATATATATATATATATATTTCATATATTTATATATTTATATATCATATATTTATCACAGGGACGTTTTTTATATATATATATATATATATATATATATATATATATATATATATATATATATATATAAAACGTCCCTGTGATAAAATAATGTATAGACTGTGTGCTAGACCGATCTAACGGGGTCATCCCTATGTTCCCCGCTTTGTATGTGACCGGTGTTTTTCGTAGGTGGAATCCGGAAGAATGAATATTAGGGTTACGGTTAGGGTTAGGATGAGGGTTATGGTTAGGGTGAGGGTTACGGTTATGGTTAGGGTTAGGGTTAGGAGTCAGCGTGTGAGTTTGCCTGACAGGCTGTCTGTCCAATCCTAGCGCTTGAGGCGGAACTTTTTCCGGATTCCACCTACGAAAAACGCGACCGGGGAACAAAGTTTACGCTCCCGATCTAACTCTAACTACTACCACAGGTAACTCTCTCGTTACCTGTGGTGAAATGTTGGGAACAGACTTCGCTATGAGTAGTCGGCTGAAGTCTCGCCTATTAATTCTAGCCAGCCATAAATCTCTCCTTCGCTGGCTCAAATCCTCAGTTTGTCGCGTAGAGCCTATGTTAGGAATGTCAACTATGTCAACAATATGGCCGCCGCGAACGCGGTGACGTTTATAGAATAAGGTCTTATACACAGCTATATATATATATATATATATATATATATATATATATATATATATATATATATATATATATATATATATATATAATATATATATATATATATATTATATTAACAAGAGTAGAGAAGGCTAGACACTAACGTGTGTTAGTCAATTAATCATTATATTAGGCCTATATATATATATATATATATATATATATATATATATATATATATATATAATATATAAACATATTATATAATAAACCTATTTAGTCAAATAATCCAATATTATTTATTTTAATGATAAATAATAGATAATAAACATATCGGTGCATGAAACATACCGCCATCGAATAGAAGTTTCCAGAAAGACCGGTTTTTCGAGAAGCATCTCTCGTCAGAACAAGAAAAACCGGTTTTTCTTGTTCTGACACAATCTTAGAATAAACTCGCCCGTGATGTACGCCCCGCCTTCCCGCAGGCCGCAGCGAGATGCTTCTCCTTGCGGTGGACGCAAGGAGGGTCTGCAAGGACGTAAGCGGTCCATAACCCCCTTGCGTTGCGGGAACGTGGAACCATAAAGAGCCCTTAAAGTCACTACAACCCCGTTTCATTCATCATTCAAAAAAATGCTGCACAATCAAAAGCATAGCAGAGGCAAAAGCATTCAACACACAATATTTGTACTGCAATATGGCACAAACATTTGAAGACCTGTGCGATATGAAACCACATTTTTGACTGCTTGTATGGGGATTCCTTTTAGCTAGCTCTAAAATTATCTCAGCCAGCAGTCATGTAATGCAAGTCAACAGCCACTAGGGGGAGTCATAATACAATATTACAAAGACCCCCACCAAGCTCAGCAGAAGTCGACAAAAACGTTATGCCACAATCACTGGAACCACACATCTGTGGTAAACAGCGATACGGACACACTATTGTGGACTGTTGCAGTGAACTTTTTTTCTTTGAAAACTCCAACTAATGGGCTCTGTTGTCTTTCAGACATTGTATATGACACACACACCACAGATCCAAGCTTAACAAAGTTAGGACAAACGGAACGATTTGGCGAAAGGTCAAACTCTCAAACCATCCCAACAGGGACACAGACAAACAACAACAGAGGCTCCTGGCCTGAAGGCCTCAGATCAGAGGAAACAAAGGGGAGGGAAATCCGTCTGTTTGCTCTTGTTAGGGTCTGGAAAGCTATGGCCTGTCACTATTGCCACCATGAAACCATTACTAGGAGCTAGCAGGGACCATTTAACAAGGACTGGCCTTCACACACAATGACGTCATTCCTTTGAGTCATCTGTCTGCACAGTAGTCGTAATAGGTTAGTAATACTGTCTTTAGAAAGTCTGGGTAAGAAGGACTACATCCTGAAGGGTTGTGCTTCCCTTACAGGTGGAGACAAATCACATGAGAGGAGTCGATTTACGAATATTAGCATATTATTTATTTTGAGGAATAAAAAGGAAAAGTTCAAAACAACGGCCGCCATGTGCCTATATAGTGCAAGCTGAACAAAGTGTGTATTATATTCTATCATAGCTTTCTATTATCATCGCTAGAAATGCTGTTGATGCAAAGAGGTGCTATGCAAAAAGAAGAAACAAGTGATGTATTGTATCCAGATACATTTTGTGTTTTATCTGAGAGATTGTATTCAGTGAGTCAAGACTTGGAAGAGTAAAAGGCAATCTCGCATTGCAAGATAACAGTAGAATGATGCTGAAGAAAAAAGATTTTAATACATTTGAATTACAAACGCTTTTCCCCATCTAAAAGGCCAGAACAGCAGATGGAGCAGCCAGTCTTAGTTATTGGTTTAAAGTGACTCAGTCAATGACTCTCTGGAGAGCCGCTCAGAGCTTCAGACTGGTTGGCTGTTTACTTTGTATTTTCTGGGGAAATGGGGATTCTCTCGTGTGTTGTTTTCTACATGTGAGTGTCTTTGCCTTGTGTGTATGTGTGTGTTTGTCTACCTGTGTATTTGTGTGTCTTCATGTCTGTCTATGTGTGTGTGTGTGTGTGCATGTTTAGATGTGTATATGTGTGTTTGTGCAGGCAGGCTCTGCCATAGCATGGGACCTGTGTGTGTGTGTGTGTGTGTGTGTGTGTGTGTGTGTGTGTGTGTGTGTGTGTGTGTGTGTGTGTGTGTGTGTGTGTGTGTGTGTGTGTGTGTGTGTGTGTGTGTGTGTGTGTGTGTGTGTGTGTGTCTATCTCTGCATGCAGGCAGGCTCTGCCTTAGCCTAGGAATTGTGTGTATGCGTGTCTGTGTGTGTGTGTGTGTGTGTGTGTGAGAGTGTGCATGCATGTTTATCTATGTATATTTGTGTGTGAGTATAGGCAGACTCTATCTTAGCCTTGGACCTGTGTGTATGTGTGTGTTTGCGTGTGCCTGCATGTTGATCTGTGCATAACAGTGTGTGTGCATGCAGGCAGGCTCTACCTTAGCCTGGGACCTGTGTGTGTGTGTGTGTGTGTGTGTGTGTGTGTGTGTGTGTGTGTGTGTGTGTGTGTGTGTGTGTTGTGTGTGTGTGTGTGTGTGTGTGGTGTGTGTGTGTGTGTGTGTGTGTGTGTGTGTCTACCTTAGCCTAGGACCTGTGTGTGTGTGAGTGTGTGTGTATGTCTATCTTAGCCTAGGACCTGTGTGTCCGTGTGTGTGTGTGTGTACCTTAGCCTGGCACCTGTGTGTGTGTGTGTGTGGTGTGTGTGTGTTGTGTGTGTGTGTGTGTGTGTGTGTGTGTGGGTGTGTGTGGTTGTTGTGTGTGTGTGTGTGTGTGTGTGTCTACCTTAGCCTGGGATCCATCAGCATCAGGTAGTAGAGCTTGCTTAGGATGCTCTGGTGCAGAGATGCTCCAGGAAATGTCCCGGTCCTCACGCATCAGAAAGGGCGGTCCAAACCTACACACACACACACACACACACACACACACACACACACACACACACACACACACACACACACACACACACACACACACACACACACACACACACACACACACACACAGAATAAATTAAGAGGGGATAAAGAAAGACTGGAATTAGAACACGATAACCATAAGATGATCAAGGAATTCCTGAAATACTGATTAAACCTGCACGTTGAGACTTTTCTAATGCAGGGAATTTCTAGCCTGGCTATTGCCAGACCAAACTCAATCGTAGATTGCACGTTGGTTGGAAGCCGCTGTCAATTTCTTCAGCTCAAGAGGCATGATCATCGGACCTAGTTCAACTGACTCTGTACGCAATTGGCTGCTTGCCGCTGCCAGTGGGGGAGAAGCCACTTTGGTGATTGTCTCCCGCAAAATCATAATTGGAAGCAGAAAGAAATGTATTGCTGTTCTCGAAACCCTCCTGGAGGGCGAATTAATTTCCTCTCTTTTTTGATGAAAACATATTTGGACCAGGAAGTTTCTCAACAATAAAACGCGACCATCCAGGGAATGTTTCTCTATAAATCATTTTATCCTGGTCCATCCCCACCATGGGACAAATACAAAGTTTAGGTTTAAGTAAATTGGTTTAAAAGAATAGAATGCAATAAATAACAGGAATGCAGGTGTTTGTTGGTTTTGAATAGATGAGGGTTAACGACATCATTGTGGTTAAGTTTTCTGTACTGGCATTGCTCTCCAAGGCAGGAAAGACCGCTAGTTTGCAAATGGCAGCATAACTGGCAGCCCTGCCCACATTTCATCGCTTCATCTTCAAATCAATGGAGGCACATGGTTAGGGTCAGAGTGCTAATTTAACATTTAAATGGTACTTAATAGTATGATTCTGATTGCCGATCTGCATTATTCACACCCAGACTCACACTCACACACACACACACACACGATAACACTCTGGTTGGGACAAGTCTTACACTTGTATGGGTCCATGACCCAAGGGGTTAGCATTGGGAGTGTGAGAGCGTAACCATTCAGCCACGGTGTATGAGTACTGGGTGTATGGCAGCCCGGACCAAAGCCAGGGAGAACACTGCAACCGGGGCAGACTGAAGGCCAGACTGGAAGTGAAATGTGGTGACATTAAGGGGAACTGCCATGAGACCACCACTCCGTCTCCGACCCTAGCCCCTCCCTGCGGGGACGCTGCTGGCAGACGTGTGCAATCTCAGTGTGACGTTGGCTCATCGATGCTCAGCTTCTACACCATGTAATGGTGGGTAGCGTGTCCTGGCACCCCCAGTGCTACTACAGAGCTTCCCTCACTGTGTCATCATGAGATTAGGACCCCAGCCGGCCGCAGAGGCAGGCCAAGAGTTTTGTTCAGGAAGAATCCTGTGCCCTCTGTTACTAACCGGCACTTTGAGGTTTGTGTGTTTAACGTGCTTGCTGGGTTCTCTGTGTGGGTCTTGTTCTATATGTTTGTACATTGTTGGCAATTCAATTCTCTCAGGAGGACAAACTAGAAGCAAATATGAATCTGAACTATTAAGAGAATTGATGGAACGTATAATGCATGTCAAAATAGTGCGACCTGTAAATATAAACCTATATACAAGACAAACATTACTATGACAGCTGAATTACTGAAAGACCCTTCAGGCAACCCATGGTTACCCTGGTCAATATATCAGGGATGTTGGAGAAGCCAGCAGCCTGTCTCATCCGGTCTTCTTTCTTCCATTCCCTGGTGTAGATAGCCCTCCAGAAGGCCCAAGGTTAAATTCTGACAAGCCCTAGCCTGGCCTTTGAGAATATGCGAGTGAAATGAGTCTACCAGCCCTTTTATGAAATATAATGAGTGTAAAGCATGAAAAGCACATTTGTAAATAAAATAAAAAAAACATAATACATGGGCAGGAAGAGGAATTTACATTTCTCCTCCCTGCAATACAGGATGGGTGATATATCATTTCCAAATGATTGCTAATATGCATGTTTAAACGTTTATGTAGTTTTAACGGTAAGGGCGCAATCACACGTAGGCAAGTTTGCCTTGTTCCGTGCTTGCAGGAAGATTCAGCACGATCTCCCCCTCCCACTCCCCCCGCTGCCGTGGTCGCACTGCTCCAAAGGCCGTGGCCTGGCACGATTGCTCCTTCCATACATACGTCATCACGTCGTAATACGAATAATATCGTCATCACCAAGCAGCTCCTTGCCGCCATAACAGAAAATGGAGAGACAACCACAACGTGAATGCTGTCGTCGGCCCAAATTTCAAGTTAACACTCGACTTCACTATCGCACCAACGTAAACTTACTCGTGAACCGCTTGCCGCCATTGTTTAAAATGATTGTTGTGGGGAAGAAGGGCATGGACCTATAAAGAAAGAAGGGTCGCGCAAGGACTACTACGTCATCCAGCTCACGTTGCGTATCCGCGCGTGTGCGCGACTGCGCGTGTCATCTCATTAGCATCTGTACTTTGGCCACGGCACACCTCTCCCAAGTGTGCCGTGGCCAAGGGGCTGTTCCGTGCTGGAATACAGATGGCGTGGTCACACTAGCCAAACGTTCTAGACTTTAGTATGGAAATGAGCTCGGGCACGGGGCCGCGGCCCTAGTGTGAGTTGCCCCTAAATCCAGGTGCGGTTATCATTAGCCATGAAGAGAACAGCCGCATGCCGTCAACAAGAAGCCTGAGTGGATCCAACGCCCCCCCTCCCACCCCCACGCCCTCCTCACACCTGACCGCCTGTGGGCCGGACCCCGCCGTGCTGCAGAGAGGAGCAGGAGGACCTTTGGTGGAGCCGCCCTTGTTAAGGAACTCTTGGGAACAGGGTCCCCGACGGGGGGTGGTAACCTTCTGCCGCCGGGTCCCGGGCTGAAGGAGTACGGGGAGGAGGGGAGGCTGTGGTGGTACCCTGGAGGAAGAGAAAAGCACTGAGTCAGCACCAAGGGGACTCTGGTGTAAGAACTCATTCTTACCTCCATCTGGAGCGTGATAAGCAGCCCCTGAACTTATCTTATTCTCTTCCTTCCGACAGCTCGCTCATTGTTGATCGGTCTTTTGAGAGATTCTACAGCAATCCCTGCAAGCCATATCTTTTGTTTCATTAGCAAAGCGGATGTGCTACTTCTTCTGTTTCTGCTACGTCGACGACATCTGTGTACGGCTTTGACGCACCGCACAAAGTACCGTCGCCTTTGAGGAGAACCATTAGTGACGTCACTACTGGTCAAATGGAATTGAGCCAATTTCAGAAGTGCAAGGACCAGGACAAGGAAAATTCTCATTTGTTCAATGGGTCCCCTAAAACAGATAAATTGAAAAATAAATGACATTGGATTAGGGTAGATTAACTATTTCTCTTGAGAGTGGGGGGAGGCAGTTGAAATTGCTATATAAAGCATTTGAGGCAAGAAGAAACAGAAAATGGCATGAATAAAATAAAAGGCAAAAATCACATCAGGGAAGTGTGATGAGGTCACAAGAATGTGTGACATTGGGT